>JAJHUR010136797.1:0-16870 GCA_027495735.1 Lutjanus campechanus
GATGCACACTGACTGACAAAGAGGAACAAACAAAATGGTCAAGGGGCCTCTGAATGATAATTCTTTGACAGCCCTATTCTGCAGAGAGAAAAACTTCCACGCCTCATTTTCAAATTTTGCAGGAAGCGTTATTCTTAGCTGCAAAGTGAATTAAGAGAGGCATCCAGAGAGGTGTGACTCCTCTTTTCCTGCACTCTTCCTTCCCGACTTTCCATTGCTTACACGCGCCATTGTTTTGCATAGTTAGCGTCCTGAATTCAAACACCTGTTTTGTATTTTTTATTGTGAGCCCGGCAACTTCATGACAGGCTGACATTTACATAGATGACTCTCTCTGCTGCCAATAGACTGTGGGATAATGAAAAATATTTACTTTGTAGTGGGAGCACAGAGACACGATACACCTCTACAGTCCCCATTTGTTTGCCTTGTCAGCGGAAGCGTACGGGAGTAACAATAAACATCTGCCGTCACTCTAACTTTCACTGTGCGCTGCTGGAAATTTCAGAGCGGGTTACCTAAACAATCACATTTATAATTCATGTAACCATGTAAGGGTCACATATATCAGCGGCATCATGACACACAAACTGAGGGGGACGATATGGTGGGTTGACTTATGTCATGGTTCAAGAGGATACGCCACCGTCTTGTCTTAATGCCGTTTGCAACAGCTCCCTGGAAAAACAGCTCATTTATTCCATCCACTCCCCAAATAAGCACATTCCAGCTGCTAGCGTCTGCTGTGGGCTGCAGGGGAGTGGGTTAATAAAATCCCCTAATTTTATATCACAATATCGATTTATATCATGATACTGGACATTCTGTCTGGTTCTTTCATCCATAATCATATACAAATACAGTACTTTTGCTTATTTATTTGCACCATTAACCACAAAGAGATATTAAAATAATACCTACCTTGTTAAAATAGTACTAAAAAAAAATCTCTGACAGCATAATAAATTTATGGTATACATTCTAATCTAAATCTAATGCCGTCTAATACAAAAGTCCTCCTATCATTTCAGTTATAATGTTCAGTTTGGACTTCAGTCAGAGTTGAATTGATTCAGCTTTAGGGTCAACGTGGAGTTTGTGGTGCTGTTGAACTGTAATTCTAATAATATACTATTAACACAGTCAATACAAAACAAGAGCAATGCTAACTAGTTGACATTAAGTTGAATTTACACCTCTTTAAAACTGTTACAAACATCACAAAGGGACTTTATGTAATTTATTGCGGGACTGTTCAGTTTGACAGATTTGATAAGATTAGCTCGCAGCAAAAGAGAGGAAAAGATGGTGGCTGATAGTAGGGATGTGTTTGATTAGTGGTCTGGTGTAAACTAGCTTATAATTGACCGGTTAAAGTTATTACACCGGTACAAACCAGTGTGGTTTGACATTTGGTTTTTTGATATAGAAAATGAAAATAAGGTTGTATGTAGGCTGTGTCAAGATGAGCTGCCATATAGAGCAATGCTAAACCACATTCAGCACAGGCATGTGGACGTTAACCTGCAAGGAGAGCAGGCCGCTGCTGGTAGCACTGCTAACGTTAGCCACTTTGGGCAACCCCGCAGGAGTGTTTTCTTTCTTTAAGATTAGTCTAGATTTCTGTTTAACCAACAGGCACATTAGTCCTCAGGAACATTTCTAACCGATGGAGAATACATTTGAGAAGACATTTAAAACATTTAATTATCTTAAATGCATCAAGATTTGGTCTCAGGAAGACTCAAAAGTTGATTTTTCTTGCTCCCATGAAAAGACTAAAGCCAAATAGATTAATCCCCTGCTGAAAATAGTCCCCAATAAATGCACCATTTCCTCTTGTTTGGGTTATGTTTGATAAAAACTACAATAACTAGCTGTTTGGAAAAGAAAAACAGGCTCAAGTTCACAGAGACGGAAAACACACTGTTGATTTTTTTTTCTTTTCATGCGATTTGTGGACAAGAATAATAATAAAGCATATTTCTAGCCTTATCCCTCAAGTTCATAGAGACATTAAATTAGTTTAATAATATCCAAAACCTTTCAGCCCTCACACAGAACATAAAACAAAAGCAAGAGGCAACATTTTCATTCCATAATCAGTCAATCAATGACAGTTTCAGCGTCACTGACCTCTGCACTCTGCCTCTGTATCTTGTGCACGGAGCAGGACGCTGGGTCTTTCTCCCCCGACCCGTCTCGTTCCGACTCGCGCTCCCTCTTTCCTGTGATACTTCTGGTGTGCAGGAGGAGTCCTGAATGTCCCAGCAGGCAAGAAGAAAAAACATTATGACCACCTGAATTCACTCTCTGATGCAGGAGGCTTCTAATGAGGAAGAACAGAGTCGCCCTCTTGTGGCAGCTTTCATACACATTCAAAAGCCTTGTGACTGAGTAAAAACTGCATGAACAGGGTTTGTACAGCTTTTATTTCCAGACTCTCAAAGCCTTTATTATCAAATTTAAATTTTTACTATAGATTATAGTAAATTCGTTTATATCCACAGAAATCAATACATATTGTCTGTTTGTTCATTTTAAGATGTAAAACACCAGATTATATTGAAAATCAAAGTGTATTCGAATTCAAGCATGTTCCTTACCTTGAAAACAGTTCAAATTAAACACTTTACAAACTTTTAAGACTCTGTATGAAGCCTGATGAGCATCTTGTGTAAATGTGGCATTAAAACTTTTATTGTGAGTATATATAATTTCTACCAAATCTTAGATGTGAACGTCCAGTATCACAAGATAGGTGCACCAGATCCTTCCTGTTTCTTACCTGGGTGTTGAGGCACAGCAAACTCGTGGTAGAGTCGGCTGCTGGTGACGGTCTGACTGGTGTCTGGCAATGAGTGGTATCCTGCATCAGACACATCAAACACACATTTTGAACTTTGTGGTTTGTGACAAGAGTTCAGTATCATATACTTATAATATTATGTCGGCACAAATCATGCTTTTAGGCATAGAGTACCTTAATACTCAGCTCACTTTTTTGAGTTGGTTAATTATTTCTACAGCCACATTAGGGGTGTGACAGTTCTCCAAATCGACGATTCGATATGTCTTTTAATTTCAAGGTCACGATTTGATTTGACTTAAACATATTTTTTAGCACTGATGGTATGCTAGCAGGTACTGTACTTGTGTAAATGCATAGGTTATTTGTAACGATAGAATGTTTACACTGAAACCTGTGGACTGAGGGTGCATTAAGGAATGGTTAACAATGTGGCTGCTGTGCTGATGGTGGAAACGGTTTGCTTTTTCAAAACCAAACCAAACTACAAACCGAATGTAAAATGCTATAAATGCTAACAGGAAACAGAAGTCAGGGAAAGACGCACCATGCTGCTGCTGCTGCTGCTGCTGTTGTTGTTGTTGTTGTTGTTGTTGGAGTGGTTGCAACCGTTGCTGCTGTTGTCCAGCGCTGCTAGGTCCGGTCTGCTCTTCATCGTGAAAGTTGAGTAGGATGCTCCCGCTGCCGTTACCCGTGGCAACAGAGCTCCCCGACACTCCAGGCACTGAAAAAAAAAAGAAAAAAGAATAACACAGATTAAGATGTGCGACCGATAGCCGTGGATAGGTTTAGCAACTATACAAGAAACATCTGCAGATCTTTATTATTCTAAAAGCGACTTACTGTGTGAGTTGTTGTTGTTGTTGGTCCCTGGCTGCTGCTCTCCAGGAGAGTAGGCCATCATTCCTCCATTCCCATTCCCATTAGTGGACGGCACTGATGCCAGCAGGCCTGATAGACACAAACACATGTACATATTTGTTCCAATCTGTCCCAACTTTGTCGAAACACGTTGCAAGCGTCCAAATCAGAACGAGTGTATATTTACAAAAAAGTTTATCATTAAATGTCTTGTTTTTGTAATGCATGAAGTTAAATACATGTACTTGTTGATTGCTGCATTTGTTTTTATTTGCATTTTGCACAATGTCCCAACTTTTTTGGAATTGTGGTTCTACTATGTGAATAATGCACCTTTAAACTAGCAGGAAAATACTGTACATTAACTTAGGACCAGGTCTCTGTTGGTCAGTGGAACAATCGCTTTCAGCTGCAAATGAGGAAGGGCCCACACCTCATTTTACAACCAACAAGTACATGTGCTACTTAATACATTGTGGGTGGTGGATGTGAAATTCTGCCTCAGTCAGAAACGCTGCGCTGTCTGTCGCTCTGTGCTTGGTATAAGGTAGAGCCCAGTGAGTTTTGGTGAGTAAACACTGAATGTACTTTGTTTACATGAAAATGCCACAGGACACTTTTAAAAAGGAAGGGACCCGTACGATTTTATTTCAGCTTCTCTCCTTTTTTATCTTTTTAGTCTACGACTTTACTGATCTCTTACCCAGTCCTCTGTATCGGCTAAGTTGCTGGTAGATCTGTTTCATCCTCTCGATGTTGAGCCGGCTCGCCTCTGCGTGGTGCACCATGGGCTTCGGGTAATGGACGCCGATTATGCACTTGGCGGCTGCCTGCACGGACTCCGGGGCGTTCCAGGGGTCGTAGATGTACTTAGCAGGGAAACCTCGGAGGATAGGTAAGTATCGTCTGGAAGCACAGGGAGACATTAGATTTGCCGGCTTACGTCAAAAAGACGAGGAAGGTCGGAGACTAAAACAGGGGCTGAATGATGCAGGGATGCAACACATCATACTTTTGAAACAGGTTAGGGAAAAAAAGTCTTACAGTAGTTGCAACAAAAGTGAAAATATTACTGAAAAAATATTTAATAGCTACAACTGTGTTTTCACTATTTCAAATAATAGTAAAATGCAGTACAATTGTAGTTTTTTGTAATCTCATAAATAATGATGCATATATATGATAAGATAATTTACATTAGGGTGTTACATGATACATATCAGTTTTAATTTTACAGCCTCTGTATGTACTGTAACTGATAAGCGCATGCTGGTCTTCAGCACTTCATGCTTACAAGTAAAATAGCTGCTACAAAAAGAAAGCTACAAACAACCACAACACTGCACAGTATGGCTACAGTACATGAGAGTATGAGTACAAAGCCACTGTGGACTTCTGGAGATTCTGGCACTGGAGTGAGTTACCATCACAGTGCGCAATGAGGACTGTAGTTCACAACGTGGTAGCAAAAACGAGGAGCTGTGGTCCCGAACAACATTTACTGTACTCCTGGTGTGATAGCAGCCACACCGCAGACAAAAAGTGTGATCATCCAAGAGCTGAAGAAGCCAATAAAACACTGACTGCAACAAGATAGAGAAGTCAACATCTCAGAGTACCAATCCAACCTGCTGACGTTGGTTTCTGTTTGTTTTTTTGTTTCTTTTTTTAATCCCCTGGGCTGTCGTGGATTTGCTCCATGTGACAAAGAGAGGCCACCTACCTACTCCACTTGGTCCGACCTTACCGAGTCCGAGGAGGGGAGACGGACAGGACAGAGGAGGGGGGCAAGTGGAACTGTGGAAACTGTGGGAACTGCGGCACAGTGCAGCGCTGAGAGGCAGAGAGAGAGGGGTGGGGGCGTGGAGGGTGGTGCGGCCCTGTGGTCGCACACGCACACCACTCGCACATGCGACGGACGGACGGCGCTCCGGGTTGCTACGGAGAGACCGTCCCGTCGCAAGAGAGGCCGCTGCCGATTGGGTGGATGATGCTAGGAGACGTCTACTGTAACACGCGGTTAGAAAGCAGAGTGTATTGACCCCCCACCCCGCCTCCCAACCCCAGACCAGAGCAGGTGTATGATGGAAAAGTTCTGCCATCGAAAGATCTGTTTTTTTCCCCCCCTTTATGTCTTTCTTTCACACCACTGGAAAAAAAATCTACTTTTCTACTTCATCTACTTCCTGTCCTTTGTTCAGGAACAGATTTCAGGGCAGCAGTGGCTAAAAAATGTCCCCATATTTGAATATTTACAAGGTTTATTTCTTCTTAAAGTTCTGCATCCACACCCCTGTGTCCTAAGCTGATGTCAGTCTATTAAAAAAAAGTTTCTAAAGCTAAATGTCTGCTTAAAATAATACTGAAATAAGTCCTTAGTCGATGACAGAAGTCTTCCATTATACCTCACAGCTCCAGGCCCCCACCCTCCCTCCAACCTTCCCCCCACCTCCCTCCCCCACCCATGATCAGACAGTGGTGGACTGAGAAAAGAGCTCATGCCTGCTCCCCCTGTCCCTCAGACTGTGGTGGTTGTCTTTTAAGTGGTCTGACTGACTGTCCCCTCCCACAACCACAGCACCACACTCTGGGGTGGCCCACTAGGGGGCCCCCTCATTTCACCAAAAGGGACGACAACCCTTTTGCCAGGAAGATCCGCGACTTGCCAGTAGCAAGAGGTCCTACAGAGGACAGCGGGTGGTGTGTATGGAGGAGTGTGTGGTGATGTGCAGGTATGCATGTGTGTGTGTGTGTGTGTGTGTGCAAGTTATTAAGTTACAGTGTTTTTTGGAAGTGGTCCAAAGTTTTACATGACTAATGTACCTCTAATATATATATATATAAAAAAGATCCATTATCAGCAAGGTGGCTACAAATTTAAACTTGAATGTTTTTTTAAACCTGCGATTATTGGCCAAAAACAACCAATAGGCATGTTTCTGGATGTGTAACTGGGAAGAATGGAGCTCTTGCGTACAGCACACATCAGTATTACTGGCTTCCATTATTTTCAGTCTTTGCATCTGAGAATAACTTTTGTGTAACCACAGAAACAGTGATTATCACCTACATTTTGACATTTCCAGCTCCTGTGGCAATCCCTATTTAGCAATTTCTACATCAAGTTTAAGTTTTTTTTAATTCAACAAAATGCTCCTTCACTTTCAAAGGGCAGTGATCAAACACAGTTTTGATGATAATTAAATGCTTTCATGAGTTTTTGTGCTGAACTCAGTTTGGAGCTCTGTGGTCAATAGAAGTTCTGATAAAATGAAATGTGTGTATTTCAAATGCAAGTCTGTGTGTGTGTGTGTGTGTGTGTGTTTCTCAATGCGTGTATCAACCAGCCACTGCTCCAGGTCCACCTGAACCGGCAAGGCTGCATTCCCCTAAGCAGAGCACCACTGAACATTTCACAAAGGGTCGGATGAGGGGCTTTGCCCAGCGCCTGGACAATGGACCGGCTCGCGTGGCACAGCACAGGTAACGAGTACCGGCGCCAACCGTGCATCACTGCGATGGCAGAGCAACAGCTGGTCCAACGCCTCTCCTCACTACCCTCTGGGGAATGCTTCATAGTCCCCTACCTAGCGAATGCAGGCAAGGCGTTTGCATTTCCCTACCAAGCGGTCAGAATCCCTTTTGACGAAATGAGACGCCACCGAGTTACAAACCTGCCCAGAGGGTGCTGCTGGGGCGCGAGCAAAGTCCCGTCCCTCAGGATTGCACAGGTAAGTAAAAACAAGCGACCACCGATTTCCCAGCTCAGCCCCCGACTTCCAACCAAGGCAGCCCAGGCCGACGGCCCGGCTGCACTTGGGTGGGGGCGGAGGGGGCGGGGGGTGAGAACGGCCAATCATCTTAAAAGCAATCAGCTACAATCTACGGAGAGGAGAGGGATAGCTGAACTTTTCCCCCAATCCTCCCAAAAAACAGATGAGCCAAAAAACACAAACACAGAGCCACATCCAGAGAAAGAGAAAAAATAATCTACACCTCTGCAATAAAAATCATCTGGTCGCAACAGTAATATTCATATAAACTAAAGATACGCACGCGTACACAATCACCAAAGGGACATTCACAAACAATTAAAAGGCATGCAAAGAAGTACACTGAACACTGAAATTATTACAAAAGACATGCCTGATTCCTAAAACTAAAGTGCTGAAGTTTTAGAACAGAAAAGAAAATGGACTGACGAGCAAAAAAAAGAGAGGAGGGAAGGATGTTTCTCTTTCATTCACTTACCCAAAGATCTGGATGGAGAACCCCCTTTATCCCTCCATCTCTCTCTGCTTATCTGCTTTTGCCTGATAAATGTAACCTGTGATGGTGTTTTACCTGTGTCTGTGTGTGCGTGTGTGTTTGTGGTCTCTGGAATAGCTGACTGAACTCTTCAAGATAATGAAGAGTACTAACTAATAAGTAGTAACCCATCCCACAAGTGTTAAACCGCCCCAAAACGATGCGTCTCCTTAATTTCTAAATCTCCTCTGACACACTGAACCTGCCTTCATGTTGCAAATGTGCATGTGTATACACTTGTTTCTGGTCCTATGTCTATACAGGTACGTCTGGCTCCCCTCCTGCTCTCTCAATGCCTCAGGCATGTCCCTATGTGTGTGTCGTCCAGAGAGACAGAGGGAGGAAGGGTGCCATCCAGGTTCGGGGGGGTCAGCTGTTTGTCTGGCACCAAGGGGCGATGCCAGGAAAGGTACCCACCTGATAAAGTCCCCGTTGGGGTCGGTGCGCCGGCCGAAGCCCACGGGGCAGTAGCAGTGGAAAAACTGCTGGAAAAATGAACTGCAGGACAGCCACATCCAGCTGCCTGCGTTCACGCTCCAGTCTGCATCTAGAAGCAACTCCTCAAAGACCTGCGACACAGAGAGAAAATTATCCAGATGTTGTTTTTTTTTAACTGGTTATGAAACAGTCTCAGTTTAATTAATTAACAGTTTAATACTGATGCAAACAAAACCACAAGTGAGAAAATTGGCTATTTCTATATAGTTATTCTAATAAAAATAGTCCAGTTTCACTGACTATTTGATTATCCTTCTGACTCAGATACAACATTTTTGCAGTGATTAAGATTTGTCTATGACAATTCAACACAAGAAAAAGATGACATGTACATCTGCAGTGTTGCTTCGTCTTTCTTGGTTTTACGATTGGTCTGATTTCTGAAATAAACACAGACATCTACTGCAGTTTTCAGATATTTGGGATATGAGGTGTGGACTCTCCAGTTTGCTCTTTTCTTTTCTCATCCTCACCTTCATCCCTTCCTCCCAGCTGATCCACAGGTCGCCCCTGGTGAGGAAGCAGGCCACTGCGTGTCTGGCCAGGTGATGGATCCAGCCCTCCTGTCTCAGCTGAGTCATGATGGCGTCTATCCAGGGGAAACCCGTCTTAGCTTCTGCCCACTTGGCGAGCGCTTCAGGATTTTTGTCCCAGGGTATGCGGACGCAGATGGGGTTTCCCTCCATCTTGTCGAAGCGCGGGTTGTTGGTCGCCGCGGTGTAGAAGAACTCCCGCCACAGTAACTGGCCGTAAAGAGAGAGCGGAGGGGAGCTGTTCTTTTTCACCTGGGTAAAAATAAACATGACAAGAGTAGAGAATATTAGGCCAAAAAGAGAGGTTACAACACAAATGATGGTAATAATAACTGGAGACAAGATAAATCATAAAAAGGTTCTCTGGATTTTTTGAAATTAGGTGGAAAAATATGTGCATATATCAAAGAAATATCAGTATATCAGATATCAGCAAAAAATCCAATATTGTGCACCCTGGTATTTTCCACACTGCCCATATGAAGTGATTAAAAACAGCTTCACTCAAACTGAGCTGCACTGGATATATTGTGAGCTCACCTTTCGGTAGAGGTCAGTGAGCTTGAAGTAGAAAAGGCGACAAGAGAGGCAACCGAAGCGCAGGTATGGGCTAAGGCCTGTCGGGCTGGCCAGCAGCGAGTTGGCGTTCATCCTGGGACGCTCGAAATTAGCCACCCATGCCTGGAAAAAGACAAAGAAAGAGAGAGAGAAATACACAGAGAGAGGAAGGGATAGATGTGAGACAGGAGATTGGGGAATAAAAGAGATGCAGGGCACAAATCAAAAAAAGGTCATTTTAAAGAATATGATAAAAATGTCAGTACTGGAATGAAACGGATACTTTTCTGAATTTAATCATATGATATTGGCTTCATATTCCATAGTAGAGTTGCAGTGTCTCAACGTTATCCCAGTGCAGTACTCACTTTTCTCTCCAGATGGCGCTCTATCCTCGTCAGAGCCTCAGTCTCCCCTCCTGGCCACACAGCTGTAGGCAGGCCCTCGATGTCAAAGCCTGAAAACATTGAATCATTTCCTTGGTTTACAAACATTGTTGCACTGGTATGTCGGATGAGTCAACAGTCCTTCAGTTATTACATCAGTCAGTTATGTCACGTACGTTAAATCAAGATCTTATTCAACATTAAGTCTTTATTCAGGCACTCAGCATACACGCCAACCTGCTCATAAAACCCTAAAAAGGATTAATTGGTTGCCTTGACAGCTGCTTCAGTTTATTTCAGGAAGTAGCTGGTGATCTCTCTCTTTTGTTTGCTATTTTCAGAGTATTCATTTACCTTTGAGAAATAATACATAAAAGTTTAGCTGCGAACCACCTGCAGATGAAGAGCTTGAGTAGAGAAATTGATACTGGTCAGTGGTTTTAAATAGGAGCTGTTCAGCAGTTACTACACAGGCCCTGTTCAGACCTGGTACCAATATGCATCCTGGGTGATCTGTTCACAAGTACACAGCTCTGAGTACACAGGTTCATGCCTGGCATTACAATGTGTCGCCAGATGCATCATCAGTGACTACTTGTGATTGGATTTCACTTCCCTGTTCTACATGCAAATAAAGACTTGGGATTTTGTCTGCTGAATGTCCGACTGTGGAGAAATCTGATGTTTTCATATTACAGATAAGGAAGAAAAGCATTAATTTTCAGGGTCAGAGAGATTAAAAGTGTGCATCCCAGCGCACAGACTCCGTATGGAAATAAACATGTTTGCAAAATGTGTTCTTGTTTGTAACCATGGACCGCTGTGCCAAATTGACACAATGTTTTTCCCACAAAGGAATAAATAACTTAGTGTAGAACATTTGCCGAATTTACGAGAAGGCCCAAATAATTAGGAATTTGTCGTAAACACTGTTTCGGAACATTTCTAAAGTTTCTCCTCACTCAACAACTTTCAAAATAGCACAATTTTTCCAATGGAGTCTGGGGTTACTAATGTGTTCACAAACATCCGCTGCAGATAAGAGTGCCCAAATATGTAATTTGTATTACAATGAAATAAATCATGTACTCAGTTAAGTAGGCAGCCCCTTCAATGTAGCCCAGGACACACTTGTGTTCACACTGCTGAAAGAATGTGGTCACATGTGGTCCAGACCACCTCCGAGTGTGTTGTGAGTGGCTGTACTCTGATGCTGTCTCAGAGCTGTCCACTTGTGATCAGATAACCCAGGACGCATGTTAACACCAGGTCTGACCAGGCCACAGTTTCAACTTGTATATCACACAAACGTTTGTCTGGTTAAGATGGACCAACTTTCTTAATGAAATGGCTCTTTACAGGTGACCTAAATGGTTCATTCAGGATACTGAGTGCAGGTGTGAGCAGCAGATGGCTGCAGCAGCACTAGAAGAGTGTGAATGGAAACTAGATGTCAACAGACTGAGTGTAAGAGGGTTAACATGTTTAATTTAAGGGATAAACAGCAGCTTGTGTGGAGAAACCAGACATCTGCACTGACGGTTTTAGAGAGTTAACACCTAAAATATCTTCTTCTTAACTAGTGCAATAGTTGCACAGGTGTAGGAGGCAGATGGCTCAGGTGCAGTTTGCAGAGTGCAAATGTATGTATGGACTTAAACCACCTGTAAATGGAAACCAGACATCTTGACTGACTAAGTTTAAGAGGGTTAAGGTGGTTAATTTAGGAGAGAAGCAGCAGCTTGTGTGGAATAAACCTTTACAGAGAGAAACCAGACATCTGCACTGATGGTTTTAGAGAGTTAACACCTAAAATATCTTATTAACTATTGGAATAGTTACACAGGTGTAGGAGGCAGATGGCTACAGTACAGTTAACAGAGTGCAAATATATGAATGGACTTTAACCCTCTTACAGTCAGTCAGTCAAGATGTCCGGTTTTCATTCACAGGCAGTTAACGTGGCTAATTTAGGAGACAAACAGCAGCTTGTGTAGAATAAACCTTTACAGAGAGAAACCAGACATTTGCACTGACGATTTTAGAGTTAACACCTAAAATATCTTATTAACTAGGGGAACAGTTGCACAGGTGTAGGAGGCAGGTGGCTACGGTGCAGTTTGCAGTGCAACTGTATGAAAGGACTGTAACCTTTAGCGATGGAAACCAGACATGTGGAGGGAAACTCAAAGATGATTAACCCGACTGATCCAATAATGAGGGTTGAAATGAGATGTAACTTTAAGTAGAGAAACTGGACTGACTTTCACCAGGGTTAATGATCATGCAGTTAATCATGGAGGGGATTTTCACTTTGTTCAAGTCATGTCAATCATTGATTTGTTTTATATGTGGTTAGATTTTAGGTATCACATAATGCACAAATATTTTCAAAATTCAAGTCTTTCAATAACAATTTCTAATTTTAAGGTTTGTGTTTTTTGTAGATAAACTTTAACACTCAAGCATTTTAAAAGTTTGGCTTAGTGTATGGCCTGAATATAAGAAGATATTTTCTGGAGATTACATTAGAAAAAGAGGAGGTCATATTACACTTAAGGATTAGATAGTCACATATTTACAATATAAGATAAGATAAGATAAGATAAGATGTGAATCCATCTCCTTCACTGAATCAGTGAGGGTGTTTTCAGCCATATTTTTATTTTTTTTTTTTTTTTTTTTAAATTTCTGCTACAGTTGATCCGAGGTCACCATCCTCCTGCTGCCTACACACCATAACATCCTTGTTAAAAACTTGTTAAGTCTGCATCTCCAGGTCTGCACTCGTCTAAGTGCAGGTGTGTGTGTTTGAATTCTCACCTAGCTCCTCCAGGGATGGGACCCCGTACTTGTCTCCGTGGTCCTCAGAGATCGGCGTGACGCAGCGTCCCATCAAGGTGTCTGATAGTGTTTCCACAGGCATTTCAGGAGGATCTAGTCGACTGATCAGGGTCTGGAAACGCTTGTAGGTGAGAGGAGGCTGCCCGCCATTCAGCTCTATGATTCTGGGGAGGGGCAGAGACAGGGACTCGGATTTTAATATAAAATCAAATGTACTATTTGCACAAGTAAAACAAAAAGTAAAAAAGTCAACATTTCTCTTGCAAAAGGTGGTTAATTTAAAGAAAAAATGAATGGATTTGAATGCCACTGGCTAATCCATTGGCATTGCAGTCAGAGGTTGTTACAGACCTAACTGGAAGAGTATTTCACTTTTTTTCAATGCCCTAACCTGCTCTGTGCATCAGCAAACAGGCTAAACAACATGAGGCCTGTTTGCAAAACAACTGAACAAACCCAAAACTCTTGCCCTGGTTCTATTTTCTAGTTTTGCACACTTACTTCACATCTGTCAAGGGACAGCCAGAGTCTATCTTACAAGGTTGAGAAGTGGCACATCTTATATGATCCACAGCCTTTTATAGGGATATCCTTCAAATAGATAAGATTTGGAAGGAAAATTGGAAGCTGTTGGGGCTTACAAGTAAGTACACTGTCACCCATATAGAAACAAGACTGATTTCAGAAAATTATGTTACTTATGAATAATTAACTTATAATAAATAAATACACTAAATTACTCATCTGCAGAGGGACAAACACAAGCAACCATGTTTCCCTTTAAAGATGCTTTGACCAATCAAATTCATTCCAAACAGTCAGTCAGTAGTCATAAAATTCAGATAAGGAATCATCATAAAATAGGTGAATACAAATAAATAAAGGCCACTAAAACAGTGTTTTTACAGCCATCCAACATGGCTGTGTCACACAGATGTCAACAAATGATTGTTCCAGTCTTCTCTCTTCTTCTGACATCTGCTGCCACCTCATCAATGTTCAACTTTTAACTGGTAGCATGCTCACAGGTTAACGTAGAATTAAACTGTTTAATTTGATGAATATCTTAAAAAGAATCTTCAAGAATCCTGTTTTGTTTCATGTCCACAGTTCACCTTGTAAAATAACATTTTGGAGCAAAAGCATGATGTGGCTGGAGAAGCAACAAGTGCGCAGCTTGTAAAGATGGTTTGGTGGTTTTTAAAAGGCACCTGTGCCATCTTCTAGTTAGCTGTCTGTTAGACCAGTTCAGACCAAAGGTTCGTGTTTGTATGTCTGCATGTGTGTTTGCATCGTCCTCACTTGTCCAGGTCGTAGAGGGTGTGTGATATTTTGACGATGACTTCCACTCCTGCCTCCATGGCCAGCTTCTTGATGGCAGCATCTCTCTCCTTCCCGAAAGGCTCTGAGTCATACTCAAAGGTCAGCCGAGAGATCTTCCACTCCTAAGACAAAGAGAGAAATGTTTCCCATCAGAGCCAAAGCTGACTTCTTCAAAACCCCAAGATACTCAATTTGCAATGATATAAAACAAACTGATATAAAACAGCGAATAACTGCAAATCATAATGCTCGAGAGGCTAGAAAGAGCAACTTTTTGCTTTTTTTGGCTGATATATAGTTTTCTTTAAAAGAGATTATTAGAGCTGCTGACACTTTTCTTGTTGACGCTGACCTTAAAGAGCCGTGGGAACACGTTGGCTGGTTGACCTCTGATGACAAAAAGGCGAGAGTTGAGCTTTCGGAGGCTGGCGTCCAGATCCTCCAAACACTGGAGGAGAAACCTGAAGGCGTAAGACAAAGAGGAGGTAGAGAAAGAAGGAAGAGGACAAAAATTCATTAGAGTTTTGCTAAATATTCTCAAACAAAACTGGATTTATAATGATTCTCTTTTGTTAAATCGTTAAAAAATGTCTATGAAAGACTTTTTGATCCTGACTGGGTTCCATTTTTTACTCTCTGATCAGTTGTGGGTGTCCCACAACTGTCCCAAACTCTACTTTCAACTGTCACAGACTTAGCAATTCTTTTTATCATTTTACATGATAGCAAGAAGCAAGAAGCTGACGTTCGGAACACAAACATGAAAGCGGTCTGAAGTGCCGTCGCGTGGGTATCTGTCTACAATTGATTTTGTGTGTGCAAATGCATGAGCGTGTGCTTGGGAGTGTGGGAAATTTGAATACCTAACAATTAAAACTACATAAATTCCATGACTCATTAATGTCATAATTTCATTTGTAATAATAAGTTTCTCTGCTGTCCCAGACACTGTCTCTTTGTACCCCAAAGACGGGACACTGACGGTTTCAAGCACCATCTCCGATCTTTTGCTTTGTTGCATTTTTCTTCTGCGGTTCTTTTTTGAGGCTCAGATTTTTGCCCATCACTTGACGTCACACTGTAGATGCTTTGGCAACAAAAGACCAGACACTTGTTCTGTATGGCAACTCTGTTGAAACAGTCCCAGTTAAAAATACCCCGTACGAAAAAAAGATGGATGTGTTTGTGTTTGGGGTTGAAAAGTACGTGTGTGTGTGTGTTTTGGGCTCCATGACGCATTAGACCACCCAGCGAGAACTGATTTCTCTCACTGTCAGACACACGTTTGAAGCTTTAATGGATCAACGCACATCAGCAGAAACAAATTAATAAGACTAATCTTTGGCAACTCTAGGATGGATGTACATTAAACTACTAAGTGTACTGACCATCGGCATTTCCATTAGTACAAAATCCGAGCTTGTGGTCAAATGTGTTTTATATTCAGTGAATCATTTTTGTCCTTCTGAAACGGACAAGTGACAACACTCACCGATAAGAACAATAACAGCCAGTGATGCATTCATTCAGAAATTTTAAAAAAACAAAATGCATGCATGCATTTTGAATGAAACATACGCTTGACTGTAATTTAACAGCCCTGATTACCATAATGAATATGGAACATGAAATAGTCAACAGAGGAGGATGACCTTTATAAAAGAGGGAAATAAAAACGGTGGATGAGCTTGTATTCAGACACTCAGGGGGGCACAAACAACCGTAAACTAAAAGGTTTAAAGGTTTCAGTGTTTCTGCCTCAGAAGGACTGCTTGAAGGTCATTTATGACGCACACTTCCACCTGGTTCTTCAAATGGACCAATCACAGCTTTCGGTCAGGAAGTGTTGTCAGAGTAGTCACTGACGCTGACAGCAGTCCCTGACCTGCCAAGCGGTGCATCACAAAAGTGGTTCTGTTGTAGATCCATGTCTTTTCAGGAATGTAATTTGAATATTTATTGCTTTTTGCTTAGACTACTTAGATTTTTGTTGTTCAATCCTGATATTCTCTTTGTCCCGTTTAAAATTTAGTCTAGACACTGTTCATATCAGTCCCTTCTGGGTTTCAGCACATTGATTTTAAGAGCCTCTCTATAATGCACTATACTTTAAAGTTCCTACATTTACGTGACTACGGCAGGGTTTCCGGCAATGTATTATAAGCCCGGCGGCCCACCAGGCCAAGCAGCAAACGAAAAAACGTCAAGGGACACAAAATCTTGTGTCTCGCTTGCTGAAAAGGGGGTTAGGTCTGATGTTATTGACAGCTAACTTCAACGAACAGTGTAAATTTCCCGTTGTGGGACTAATAAAGGAATATCTTATCTTAACTTTGGCTCAGGCATCATTTAAGGTGGACTGACCTTTATGATGAACCAGGTATTCTCATTTTATTGACAAAGCCGCAGGTTTTGCTCAGCTGCTCACGCAGCAGTGTAGTGTGTGGTGTGTGTACAGTTTAGGCTGTTTGTCGGTGAATAAATGCTATCAACTCCTCAAGACACAAGCCCACAAGACAAGATTCCACGTTCGCTGATGAATGGGCATAACGATAACAAAGGCCCATGGATCAGTTAATGTGGGCTTAAGTCTGCTCCTCTGGATTCTGCTCTCTGGAAAATGGTAGATTACTCCCTCCAGAGTTAAGTTTAAGCATCCCAGGATCTTGCTCACAAGTGATGGTAAAACAGAGCCTGAGGTCATCAGACCAAAAGAATGAGATCGGAGACCAAATGAGTTTCCTCTGTAG
>JAJHUR010136798.1:0-15663 GCA_027495735.1 Lutjanus campechanus
CCTCTGTTGATAGTTTTAAAGCTAAACTTAAGACTCACATGTTTTCTCGGGCTTTTGAGTGTCCATAGTGTTGTACTCTCATTTTTATTCTCTTTGTTTGTTTGTATTTCATGCTTTATTCTATTATTTTTATGTTCCTTGCCCTTGAGATGGCATTTTTATGTTATCTCTGCTAGCCTGCTGTTTTACTATGTTGTATTTTTATACTCACTATTCTATTGTACAGCACTTTGGTCAACCTCGGTTGTTTTTAATGTGCTTTACAAATAAACTTGACTTGACTTGACTTGACTTATATACAGTAAGCCAAATATCCCTTTCTCCAAAGCAACCAGACTCCATTATCAAAAACAGTCATTTTACCTCAGTGAACCTGGGAGTTGCTGGTCTACTGTTGCCCTGATTGGTCAGTTTGTAATGTTGTGTGAATTCGAACAAACCTGTTAAAACACAGTAGTCACACAATAACGCAAACTAATTAACCAATCAAGGCAGGGGTAAACCAGACGCTCCCGTGTTCTGCAAGGTCAAATTGCTGATTTTTGCCAATGGATTCTGGTTGAGTGAGTGATAGCAATATTTAGCTTATATCATGGCATTTTCTCATGGGGAAATGCTGTCTAACGGAAAGGTAGAGCACTGAAAATATTCTAAATACAGCATACACTCAAACTGATATTGTTTTTTGTTTGTTTTTGATGGGCTTTTTTGAGTAACTAAAATATGTTTTGTTGCTAACCCTGCCCACAGCAGTACATTGCTTAGCTTCAGTGCTGGTACTCATTTCTGCTACTCCAAACTAGGCCTGCATTGACTGGCGTCTACGATTCAACAGCATAAGAAAGCTCAGGACACTCCTGTAACTGGTTGATCTAGTCTGTTTCCACACCCCTGGTTGTTCATTGTGTCGGCTTTATATTGATGAAATGACAGATGTGGCTTTAACCAGGGCTCTATAGCTCAGTGGTTAGAGCACTGGTCTTGTAAACCAGGGGTCGTGAGTTCGAACCTCACTAGGGCCTAAATATAACTTTTTACAATCTTTAATGGCCACAAACGAACACCTAAACTATTAAGAAAACTTCCAATCACTAATTAAAGACACTTAGACATTCCACAAGGTGTAGTATAAGAGGTTAATACTATTTCGTATTGAGTTTGAAGTGTGACGTATTTTATTCAGAAGCATTGTATTCTGCTGAAGCACAAATAACACCTGAATTATTGAGAAAACTTCCAATCAATAGTTAATGATGCTCACAGGTATTCAACAAGACATAGTTCAACATATTTAATGAGGTTTCCTTTATCAGGTTTCCTTTAGCCACTAAAAAAAATCAACATCAGTTTATGTGTACACTATATTAAGAATAATTTCACGGTTTTATTTTTCTGTTATATAGGCCAAATATCCCTCTCTCCAAACCAGCCAAACTCCATTGGCAAAAACAGTAATTTTACCTTGCACAGCATGGGAGTTGCTGGTCTACTGCTGCTTTGATTGGTTAGTTTGTTTATGTTATTATGTGCTTTGGTGAAGTCAAACTAACCTTTTTAAACACAGAAGTTACACAATAACACAAACAAACTAATCAAGCGAGGCAGCAGTAGACCAGCAACTCCCATGCATCTGCAAGGTAAAATTAGTGTGTCTAAACTACGTTTTGCTGCTGACCCTGTCCACGGGTATTCATCGCTTCCTACACCGGTTCTGCTGCTGCTTCTCCAAACTTGGGGGGGCTTGCTGACCACCATCTACTGTAGCTAATACACTGACCATCAATAAGTACCTCATATAACCCCACTATAAAAAAAACAAACTTGCCCTTTGATCTAAGTGTTGAGTCCAAAAAGCGTAACATTTTGAAAAATTGCTTAAATTACAAGCTTTAAAAACTCATATTTCCAGCTTTGTTATGGAGATTTTTGTGTTGCTAATTTTATAACGTGTGTTCACTGATTTATGCTCCCCAGGTCGTCTCTGAGCAGCTGGTCAGTTGGGAGCCAGGAAGTGGCCCTGCAGGACGTGGACTACATCAGCTTCCTGTTTTCCACCCTGACGGGCTTCTCGTCGGACAAGCTCGCCACCCTGCAGGAGGCCGGCGACGATGGCGCCCTCCCTCCCTCCCCTCTGTCACCCCTCAGCCTCTACCCCACCCTGCTGGAGCAGTTCACACATCACTGGGATCTTGTTGAGGTGCGTTAACGTCACTCCATCTTTCCTACAATTACCTCAAACCTCACATACGTTCTAACTCTTACCAACGCTGCTGCCAATCAGAAATAGTTTAAAATGAGTTTTGAAGGAACAGAGCCGAGGACATTGTTTTGAAAATTGAAAAGTGTTGATATTCTGGACACAGTTGTGGTCTTTCAGTCCCCCCTGGTCCCTCTCTGTCTCTCATATAGAGCTCAGAGGGTGGAAGCTTTATCGTGGCACTCCGGCTGAGAGGGGAACCTTTATCGCGTTGCGCAGGTTGGAGATGCGTGGTTATCGGGCATAGCGGATATGCACAAATGCTAATGAGAGCCCATGGCATGATGGGAGTGTGACATTTCTGCACAGAAATTACAGTTAACGTAACTATGCCCTGGGGCAAGTGTGTGTGAGTGTGTGAGCAAGTGGGGGGCTTATAATCACTAATTCAGCTCCTCAATTAAGCCCTCAGATCCTGCCTCTCTCATCTCCCTGTCTGAGTCAATCACAGGCAAGTGGCGGGAAGGAGGAGGGAGGGGACATGGGGCGGTGAGGAGAGGGGGGGCAGCATTAAGGGACGGACTGTGTCAACTCTGGTTCGACTAATGAGATGGGATTGTTTTTAATGACGGCGAGAATGCCAACAGGTGCACCGTTCTGACACACACTGGCTCGCACTCATACACACCTCAATTTGATAAAAGCTAATGAGAAATTTGATTTGGATTTGAAGTTAATGAGGAAAAGCTAAATCTTATTTTTCACTTTCAAAAAGTTTGTGGGCTTCTTGTGGGCCTGAAACACACCTCATCTCCATCCCAGTAAGATAAATTGGTAAAGGTACGATGATGTGAAGGCCTCACTTCACACAGACTGGAATGTAAAAAGACTCTGGGATGCTTTCATGTGCTCTAATGCTCTGTTTCAGGGTTTATGCTGGTGTTGAAAGTCCTTGAAAACACTTTCATTTAGGATGAACAATTAACAATAAATGTATCAGCTTACGTTACACACAGGAATGAAAAACTTAGTGAAACAACAGGGTTTTGGTCAATGACAATATATGAGAATTATCCCCAGAATAATGACAGAAACATAAACTTACGATTTGTTTTTTATTGTTTTTGGCATACATTTTGCATTATTATCTCACCAAGAGTAAAAGATGATCATGCTATTCATAATTTTTGAAAATATCTTAGAAATCCTTTTTTATTGACCTGTTTATAACATCACTGACTGCTGACTCCTCACTCCTCTTAACAGGCTGTTAGGAGCCACAACTGCTTCAGTTTGGAATGTTTATTTTTCTACTATGGCACAACAAATGTTGTTGAATGTTGTTGGCGTTTGCACTTGGCTTTATATGGACACTAGTGCAGTGCCTTTTCATAACGAGCCACTTGCTTGGCTCTTGCTGTTGCAGCTTATAGCGTTGTTGTGAGGCGTGCCCTTTGAGGGCCAGCTATAGCAAAATTGTATGGAATATCAAGTGTGAAAAACTTACTTTTTCTGGCTCAGCCCCAGAGATGCTCTGTACCAAATTTGGTGACAAATGCTCAAAATTTGGTGGTAGGAGTAGTAGAAAAATTCAAAATGGTGGAAAATGGATCAAATTGACGTGACTTATCGGGATAGATTCGCGAGGACCCACAGAAATCAGGAATTTTGTTTCTGAGACTTATAGTTCAAAGGTTATAGACAAAATTCCAAGTTTGTAGATGTATTGCCACCATCTGGCTAAACTGCACCAAATTTGATAATGCACTCCCTTGGTCCTCAGCAATACACTCGCCAAGTGTGAAGTCGATTGGATTAACTGTTCCTGAGATATGCAAATTACATACATACAGACAGAAAGAGATTCATTCCTTTATAGTTTATAGATTGTGTTCAAGATTTGTCTCCAAATATCTTGTCTACTCTGAGTAGACCCTGATATTGCCTCCTGTTCATTCCACTTCTTTAATGCATACATGCTAGACACAGCCTGCCTGCACTCCCTGTTCACCAGCCACATGTCCATAGACACACCTGGCTGCAAAGATCTGTGCTCTACTGAGTGCGCTCTTCTAGTTAAATATAGAAGTATATTTCACAACTATAAACCCTGAGACAAAAGGCATAGAATAGTTCAACTTTATAAAAGATTTACACAAAAAAGCAGATTTGAAAACCTTGTACCAACCTTTTCTTTGTTGTTGTATTGTTAAAATTTGAATCACACTTGGAAGAATTAGATGCACAAAAATGTAGACATGTTTGATATGATTTTTTATTTTTTTATTTAACTGTTTCCTTCACAGGAAGTCTGCCACTGTCTGGAAACTCTTGGTTCAAAGTCTCAGTGCTTTGACATCTTGCAAAATGGCATCTGCAAATACCTGGTAAGAAACAGTTTTTACTCAGCACGAAAATTACACTGAGGATTTCTCAATCATAGTTTTTTTGATTTAACAACATGGTACTGAGTAAGCATCCTGTATATGTTGTGTGTGTCTCAGACAAAGTTGGGGGTGGTGCCTGACAACATGGCAGCTGGGCTGCTCAGAGCTGTATCCAGATTACTGGACCTGTCCGTCCTGCCCATTGAGCCTGTGCTGCGCTTCTTGTCTCAGTGCTGCCTCAGCCTGCTGGCTCTGCTCATCACCCTGCAGCAGGAGTTACCCACCGAAACTAATCACAAAAGGTGTGCGTTGAATCACTTAAACCCTCTGATCTCCCGCTGATCAGAAATCTTGACCTTAATAGGAGCAGCTGTTTGCCATCATCAGGTGATGAAGATTTACAATAATTGGGTTCACAACACCTTTGTGTCACATTTGCAGGGAGGCAATATGGAGCGCCTGTGTGTCTGCGTTGAGCACCGTTCCTCGCCTGCTGCGAATGGTTCTGCAGTTGTTGCGTGTTGCAGATCTGAGTGAGGAGGAGCTGCCACAGCTCGGACAGATCCTGTCGATGCTGCTGCAGCACACACCGCTCCACAACCAGCTGCTGGCCAACGCCGCTCTGCTGCAGGAGATCATACAGCACCTCACGGTAAACACGGCTCAGTTCACAGGGATAGATGTAAAAGCGATAGTCCAGAATGTAGAAGTGGGTTTGTTTGAGATATTTATCAATAATCGGAGTATTGTCAATGGTGGATGCTGGTTGAAATGCCCTGTGTTTGGTACTAGCACAGAAGCCAATGTACCACTGTGACCCGGGTCAGCAGCAAAACAGTTACCCCAAAAAGGCCAACCCATAAAAATCAACATCAGTTTATGTGTATGCCATATTTACTATATTTTCACTACTTTGCCTTGTTTTTAGAAACTGTTTTCTCACAGGAAACTGCCATTATAAAAGTCAAATATTGCTCTCTATTGCTCGAACAAGACTACATTAGCAAAATCATTCATCTTATCTCTCAGAAAAAGGAAGTTTCTGGTCCATTTCCTTGATCTGTTTGTTTGTTTCTGTAATTTTGTGACTTCAGTGTAATTTAAAGCTTAGTTTTGATTCAACAAAGTCACAATAACACAAACAAACTAACAGATTGGGGCAGCAGAAGACCAGTAACTCTCATGTTCTGCTTTGTTCTGATTTTGCTAGAGGCCTGGTTAAGGAAGAGAGCAATACTTGGCTTACATAATGGTGGTTTCCCATCGGAAAAGCCTGCTTGACAGCAAGGTAATGCCCTGAAAATGTTCTAATTATAGCGTCAGTAGCTAAAGTAGCTAAAATCTTTTTGCTGCTGACCCTGTCTACAGCAATACATTGCTTAACTTCAGTGTTTTAGGATGCTCCCGTAACTGGTTGATCTAGTCTAGCTTCACACCCATGGTTGTCCAGGGTGTCACCTTTATATTGATGAGCTGAGAACACTGTATTTACACAGGGCTCTATAGCTCAGTGGTTAGAGCACTGGTCTTGTAAACCAGGGGTCGTGAGTTCGAATCTCACTAGGGCCTAAATATTGCTTTTTATAATCTTTAATGTCCACAAACGAACACCTAAACTATTAAGAAAAGTTCCAGACAATAATTAAAGACACTCAGGTATTCCACAAGGTGTAGTATAAGAGGTTTAATGCCTCATACAACCCAGCTTCAAATAACACAGACTATCCCTTTATGGCTTTTGTGCAGTTTGGGTGGAGAGATCAAGTATGTTAACAGGTCATGGAAGCTGTTCACCTGATTTCTGTCTGCATGTGTGTGTTTCAGAGGTATTCCCGCAGTGCGACCAGGGAGCAGTGGCTGACAGACTTGCTCTACTGTTACAGCGTCACCGTGGCTCACAGCTCTTCTGCTCGCCGGGGAAACCTGGGCCTTCGAGACATTTACTGACCGACGCATCTGCCAGACTGACCTGGTGTGTTCGTCAGTTCAACCTCTCAGACATCTTACAGCTACTTTGACAAATCAAACACAGAGCTCAGACAGGAATACAGTAGTTGTTTTTTATTGTAAGTGACAACAAACACTCCATGTTCTTGGTTTAAGAGCTCCAGTTTTTTTCTGTTTCTTAAAGGGATAGTTAAGATTATTTGAGGTGGGATTGTATGATATACTTATCAATAATCAGTGTATTAGTTCAAGTAGAAGCCAGTCAACATGCCTCCATTTTGGAGAAGCTCGAAGAAGAAGAAGATCGGAGTACCAGCACAGAAGTTAAGTTATTAACTGCTGTGAACATCGTCAGCAACAAAACATATTTTAGCCTCCTAATCAATCAAACCAATCAATATCACTTTGAGTGTACACTATATTTTGAATATTTTCACCACCTTACATTGCCGTCAGACAGCCTTTTCCTAAGGGAAACCACCATTATATTAAGCCAAATATTGCTCTCTCCAAACCAACCAGACTCCATAGCCAAAAACATTAATTTTAGCGTTTAGTTGCTGGTCTACCGCTGCCTTGATCTGTTAGTTTACTTGTGTTAATGTTTGACTTCAGTGAATCCAAACTATCTTTTTAAAACAATGACGTAACACAATAACACAAAATAAGTAACAGAATGAGACAGCAGTAGATCAGCGACGCCTTTGTTCTGCACAGTAAAATTACTCTCCAAACTGCGGCCCTGCTGACCGCCATCTACTGTAGATAATGCACTGACTATGAAGTACCCCGTACAACCCCACATCAAATAATCCAAACTATCCCTTTAAGCTGCCTCTTCATTGCTTCATTCTTAGCCTGGTAATATTTTGTTGGAGTTGGAGTATTGTTGTTGCTGAACGTTGTCTAGTGCTTACTGGGGGCACTTGCTGACTTTTGATTAAAAAAAAAACGAAACCAAAAAAAAAAAAAAAACGAAACCAAAAAAAAAAAAAGAAAAAAGAAAAAGGCAAAATAAAGGTAAATCCAAGTTAAATCTTTTGTGTCAAGTTTTATTTATTTATTTTTAAAACAATAAAAACCAACAAACATTGAGGTATATATATATATATATATAATTATACAATATGGATTATTTTTGTGCAAATGCATTAAAGTAAAGAAGAACTGCATAGTTAAGAAGTACATACTTCTCTTGAGAGGGAAAGCACTTGGAGACCAGACTGTTGTGTAACTGCGTGTGTGTGTGTGTGTGTGTGTGTGTCCGTGGCTGCAGGTGGGCTATCTGTATGACCGGCTGTTGATAGACTGCCTCATTCTCCACAACAGGAGGAAAGGTTATCTCAGTGTGTGTGCGAGAGCGATGGAGAACGAGCGAGATGGTGTGTGTATGTGTTCCTTCCACAATGGATGAAAGGTTATCTTTTACACACACCATTTCTGTAGACTTAACCCCACCCTGTGAGGTCATGGCTCTGATGTCATATGGCTTAATTTTAGAAAGCTTGGCACATTGAGCGAACAATGTGTGTAGTAATTCTATAGAGGTAAGGCGGCCAGCCAGCTGAGAAAACATCAAAGAACACGAGGTGTGTGTATGTGTGTGTGGATATAGGTGGTTTCAATGTTTTCCCCTGCCTCTGGTCCCCTGTCCAGCACTATGTGGTCTCAGGTGGTAGGAGTACTGCTTCGCTTGATTCACGGCATCAGTCAGGTGCACACAGTCGATACTGCTCACTGTAAAATAAGCACATAAAATTACCTTCTAAGAGTTTTACTTTAACAAAACAGTGTGTTTTTGCATGTATGTGCACTTACACTGGCTCTGGGTGCGTAGCGGCATGTCCAGAAGCAGCTGAGACTGAGAGCCCCTAAGTGCACGCCCTCGTCTGGCCATAGAGTTGCCTAAAGGATGGTTTAAAAAAAACATTTAGACTAGGAATGAGCGTCATTATTTGTATCAGTTTACTAACTAAATCATTTTTACCTGTACTTGGAAATGACGGAGCTCAAACCAGAAGTGGGGAACTAATTGAAAGTTGCTAATTTAAGAGTTTGCTATATTTATTGATATTCAAAAACTATTTACAGAACAGACTCAGAAATGAGCTTGAGATAAATGATTTTGGTCACAAGAGTTGCCATATTTAGGGGAGACTGGGTGCAGTTGTAACCCACTCATTTTCTTAAATCAGAAACAAGCTAAAGTGATGACAATCTGCACAAACTAAGTAGGAACAGGAGCAGGATCATTTCACCTCAGCAGTAGTTTTCAACAAAAAATTGATTCTGAGGTATGGAAGTTACTTTTTGGATGTGCAATATTTATCTTCTGCTGTCGAAAGTTTAGATGATTGTGAATTTAAACTTACATAAATTTTATCTCTTAGTTGTTGACAAACTATGCTAATATAAATGTTGCTAGCTAGCATATGACATTTTATTATGGCTGCAAGATTGGGTCCCCCAGATATCACATGGCCCATTGTAAGCATATTGTCTGTACTGGCCCCTCTAAGGGATCAGTTAACATATTAAGACATCTTGCATTAAATTTAATCATACAATCTTGTCCTTATTAGTGAAAATACATTGATTTCTTTCTTTTTTTTTAAATCAAAAGATGATTAGTGTATTTCACACAGTCTGAGTTATGAATAGAAAATGTAAAACAAAGTTACAATTGCCCCTGGTCTCCCCTGTTGTTTATTATAAAAATACAGAACAGCCTCAGGATTGAGCATCAGAGCGATGTTTTTGCACAAGATAAGGGTTGGGTTGAGCCAGAATATATGTGAATGGTCAGGCTCCCTGCTCCCACAAAGCCTTCGACAGGGTTGTTGTGCTGCCAGTTGCCTGCTTTTTATTTTTGATGCTATTAAAAGAAGCAGGATTTCCCTCATAATAGCAAGTTGCACTTTGTGCTCGACACATTTGATACCATTGCTCCTCTGTTATCTGAATCTTTTAATCTGTTTACAAGTTTTGCTTTTATGTAGAGCGTTGATTCCCACCAGTTTCTCGCCACATCTTGGTAGAAAGCAGAGATGATCCAAGGTCCCTTCTGATTGTAAGCACACAGATAAGTGTCTTATCTCTGTTGTAAAGTAAAGTCTGAACTACAGGTACTTTAAAAAAAATCCTTGTTTCAAGGCAACACTTTGCTGAAAATATTGGAAGCTCAATAATTCACAGTTTTCTGAAACATACACATTACTGCTGTGCCTTATTGTGTTTAGATTAATATACAGTCTATTGTTTAGATGATATCTTCATTTAGATTCCAGTTACATCATGTGAACAGTTTGAATCAGCTGGTGCCACATAACAAAGGTCAGAACACTCCTGCAACTGGTTAGTCTAGTCTGGTTCCACACCCATGGTTGTCCAGTGTTGTCTTTATATCGGTGATGTCATATTAATGTTATTAATGAGGGCTCTATAGCTCAGTGGTTAGAGCACTGGTCTTGTAAACCAGGGGTTGTGAGTTCGAACCTCACTAGGGCCTAATTATTGCTTTTTATAATCTTTAGTGGTCACAAACAAACACCTAAACTATTAAGAAAACTTCCAATTCTTAATTAAAGACACTCGCAAGTATTCCGCAAGATGTAGTTCAACAGATGTAATGCTATTTTGGATAGAGTTTGATGTGCAAAATTAATTTTATTCAGAATTATTTTAGTCTGCAGCAGCACAATGGAAGAATTTTTCCCACATGCTTGAAGTTTATCACGTCAGAGAGCTTAAAAAATTGTCTCTTAGTAACTTGTAGCATATCAGCCCGCAAATAGGCCACTGAAAACCATGACATACGGATGGAAAAAAAAAACCCAAAAAACAAATTTTGGGACCAGTAGTTTTAAGTAATTGTACTTAAGTACAGATTGTCATTACTCTTTCCACCACAGCGTGTGACTGTTTATTGTTGGAGGAGCACAGTAGATTTATATAATGAATTAATTTAATTTGATTACATCTTCAATTCATTGTGTTTTGACATTAAATGTTTGCACTGCAGTGCAGAGGTACAGGATTGTTGTTAATCAACAAATCATTAAAACTTGCTCCCAGAAATTCTTCCACACATGCAGTTTTGTTATCTGTTATGTGATGCAAAGAAACATTTCACTCTCTCTACCTGTGTGTTGCTACAGATGTATACAATACTTATGTTTGAGATAAAATAATTAACAGGTGATTTTAAAATGGTTTATGATGATTAACGGAGCAGTGTGACCCAGTCCACAGTTGTGTGTCAAATATCTGTCAACTTCTCTGGAAAAAAAAAAAGGAGATTGAGAATGAGGCTAATGAATGTGTGTGTGGCACCGTGTCGTGTGTGTGTGTGTGTTTAGCAGATCGCTCTACGCAGTCGTCTGACATTCCCCCTGACAGCTCTGAACTTTTCACAGTGCCAGGACTGTCAGGGAGCGAGGAGGAGAGAGAGAGGGAGTAGAGGTGAGCAGGGGGAGGGGAAAACCACGTCAGAAGGTTGGGTTGGAGCGAGTAGTTTGGGGTACACGGGAGGGGAAGGTCTATCTGTCTGTCTGTCTGTGAGTGGAGACGGCGTGCATGCTTGTATGTTTTGGCGGAGCAAGGTTTCTCCCATCATCACCTGGTGATGTGTGATGAAGGTCAGGCCTGTCTGTGGGGCGAAACCCTACCAGAGGTTTCCACGCAGCCCACCAGGCTGATACTGTCCTGGTGTGAGGACTGAAGTGTCACGCAGACATTTACACAGCTTCCTGTTTGTAGAATCAGTCTCTTACAACGTGTTCAACACTGGTATGACAACCATCCTGATATACAGCTTCTCTCTTTAATCCCACAAAGACTCAATCTGTTTCCAGTCTGTTTTCAATTCTGGAGCTGTGGTTTAAATTAAGACGGAAAGACTCCCACTTTAAAGGGTAAATCAACACTGGAACATGTGGGGCAGGAAACTGCTGCTGTTGCTCTCTATAGGTTGCAACTTAAAGGGATTGTTTGGATTATTTTAAGTGGGGTTGTGTGAGGTTGAGCTTCTCTTTCATAGTCCTTGTTTTACCCACAGTACATGGAGGTCAGCGCTGAAGCTAAGCAATGTACTGCTGTGGACACGGTCAGCAACAATGTCTTTTAGCCACCTAAAAAAAGAATCAATATCAGTTTAAGTGTATGCTATATTTTGAATATCTTCACTGCTTTTCCTTGCTGACAGACAACCTATTCCAGCGGGAAACCAATGTTTTGTAAGCCAAAAGTTGCGCTCTCTGTGAATTCAGTAAGTCTGAACTAACCTTTTAAAACAAAACTAACCGACTGAGGCAGTGGTAGATCACAATACTCCTGTATTCTGTGAGGTAAAATCACTGATTTCACCAGTGGAGTCTGTTTTTTTGGAGAGAGAGAGATGTTTTGCTTATTTAACAGCTGTTTCCTCTCAGAAAAGGCTGTTTGACAGCAAGGTAAAGCAGCGAAAATATCCTAAATATAGCGTACACTAGGGCTTTCACAGCTAGTTTCAAAAGTGTGCATCATTGCAGACTAATCGTTCATCCATGGTCAGACATGATAAATAAACAGAATTTAGGTTATTTAGAGAAGGAAAGACCCCCACTATCCCTTCAGGAAAGCAGTCAGATTGTTACTGCAGTCAAACAGTATCTCCAGCTCAGACAAGCTTGCTGGGAGTTTAGTCTGATAGATACCGTCTTATTTATCAATTGCCTCTCAGAGCTAATTGAGGCTATTTAACCTACCCCCAGGGCATTTCCTCCTACATTAGTTAACCTTTTACTGGTTGTATTTGAGACCCCTTTGATGAGAATTGATCGTTATTGGGTCAAAAAAAAAAAAAGATAAATCTCCCACGACTCTACTAGTCTAGACTCTACTGCTACTTTATGGGAGCAGCTGATGACTAATAAAATACAGTGGTTGTGCTTGTAAATGCTATAGCACAGTGTTTCTCAAAATTTTACACCATGCATTATGACCGATTTTAAAATACTTTAGTGTAGTCCTGCCCTATTCAGTTATGAGTGGCTCATGCAGGAGGCAGATTTATTCAGAGTAACAAGATTATTTATTGTTGACTGCAGTGACTATCACAGCTCATAATAATGGATGATGTCTGCACGCATTACATGCATGAATGTGACTACGTAACAGGCTAATACTGAAAAAAATCTTTGCAAAAATGACAGAAATTACTAACTTAAATTGCATTTCATAGTTTATTTAGTTTTCATTTAGTTTTCATTTAAAATTTTGTAGTATTTTGTTTTTAAAATATTTTACTAAATTTTTAAAATATTAGGAGATTCCTCAGTATACCCCTAGAGGGAGCTCAAGTTCCACCAGTAGTATTTGTACCACAGTTTGAGAGTCTAGGGTCTAGAATACACTTAAATTTATTTATTTTTATTTTTTTAGGTAGGCCTTTTTTTAGGCGACTTAAATACTGTCCTGACCTTGTCCACAGCAGTACATTGCTTACCTTTCTACAATGATACTCCTCTGTGCTTCTCCAAACTGGGAGCATGCCGACCGCCATCTAATGTGGGTAATACTATACCTCATGTGCCTCGTACAACTCCACTTCAAATAATTGGAACTATCCTTTTAAGAGAAGGCTGTGCTCCTGCCTGCATCCTCACCAATACAGGCTTTGACTTGACTGACAGACAAGATGTTTGAAAAATTATTAACCATGAAAAAAGAGGCTGGTGATATTCTACAACTGTATATTATTGTTTTCATCCACAGATCCCATGAAAAGACTAAAGGCTAGGATGTCACTCAGTTCCAAGACCATTTGTTTCCCACTGAGGACAAAAATCTTTAGAAATTTGTTGTAAATAATTGTTTCGTTAATTTAAAAAAAAAGCACATTTTTAGCTAACTTTACTCAAACAGGAGTAAATGGTGCATTTGTTGAGGACTACTTTCAACTATGAATTTGTGGACTACTGAGTATTTAATATTATTATAATATTCTAATAATATATTATAATAATATTGTCTAAGTCATCAGGATGGTGTTTGTAGGATTGACTCAAAATAAACTACAGTTCCCACGTTCACTGTAACATGTAACAGAAACATGTCCTCCAGTGCAACAGTGTCGCTCACTGATGTGTTTTTAATAGTTTTGGGACGACAATGAAGCTCTATTGCGCTGAGGAATCAGCTGTTTTAGGATTTGGCTACACAGGCAACACTTGTTAGAAGGATCAATTCATTTTTTGTTTTAGTTTATTCAATGAGTTGTTGTCATAATAAGAATGTAGAATATCAGCAGATTTATCTTTTAACATGCGTCATACTTGTCCCGGTTCCTACCAGTCCCTTAAGGATTTTGCAGACTTTTTTGGATTGTGATGACCTAAAATGCCTGATTTCACAGCAGCTTTTCTAAAAAATTGTGATGCATGTTGCAAATATTTTAGGTGCTTTTTTTCAATGAAAAAAACAAAACAAGCTACTTCTAATCTAGGATTACAGAGGCGTTTTGTCTTTTCAAGTACTTTTGTACATAGTGTTTCTTTTCCAATCAAAAAAAAGTTTGTTTGGGATTGTTTGATTGTTTTACACATTTAAACTTCACAGGTCAGACATGGAAATGTAAACACTTGGCCTCTTGGCACTTTGCTTTTTCCAAATCTGGACCTTTTAAAAATAGGCCTACCATATTAAACTAAAAAAATCAATAATCTCACCATAGATACTTTGCAGCACTGAGCTCTTACTCGCTGATGGTTTAGTGGGTTGCACTCGGATTTCCATCTTCTTCCTGTTCTGGCCGTGGTTTGAATCACATGACTCCACCTCTTCGCGGGCCTTCGCCTCTCTCCGCCTGCGTGCGTGGAACCTGCAGACACACATCCGTGCAAGCACATACACACACGCGCACGCCGCTTAATAAAAAAAATCTCAGACAGCGTTCAAAGGTCTAAAAGCTGGCAAGTCCTCACACTAATACTCAGTGAGCATAAACAAAGTAAACAGAGTTTATTCAAGGCATTTAATAGGCAGCACATCCAGAATATAATTGTGAAGCTGAATGGAAACAGAGGGCCTCCTGTGGCGGACTGGCAACCTCTAAGAGAAACACAGAGTGTGTAAGAGGGACAGGAAAGCAAAGAGAGGCTGCTGGTAGCTATTAGTGCGGCACGGCTGAACTTTTAGCCTCTTGTTAAACCAGTATGAAAGCTCTAGATTATAGCCCGTCTGTCCCCTGCCTCCTCGTCTCACCCATCTCCCACGCTCTCCCCCCCACTGCTCAAGTGTTGATGGCATCCAGACCGAACATGCAGGAGGTGGGGGGGTTACCGGAGAGATGAGAACGGGTTGTATGGCATGTATGTGGGAGAGAGGGCACATGTGGGCACCACATGGCACTGCCAATCTCCCACAGATAGATAAGCTCCAGCTACTGAACACCCCTCCAGGTACAAACACACGTTAACTCACCTCCGCCAAGCTCTCTGGATGATGCGTGCAGCCTCGCTCCTTGTCCGGCGCTGCTCTTTGTTGTGATCCCTGTGCGTGCGTATTGAGATGGGTGCGTGTGTGGCAGACTGAGTCTTTCTCGAGGGGCTTTTGTGGTCTAAAGATGAACTGCTTCTTAATGAGGGAGTGTGAGTTTGGTCTCTGGTGGCGGCCTTTTCTGAAGTCTGCTCCTTGTGGTTTCTGTGTTTGTGTGCAGAGGTGTGGGCAGCATCAGTCTTGCTGGGGGCAGTCTGCACAGTCACGTGAGCGTCCCTCTTTTTTACGGGGATGCATTCTCTGGTAATAGTATTAGTTTGGTCCGTCGCGGCGGGGACGCTTGTGGAATGAGTGCATGTGCTTGAGGAAGGTCGTTCCCTGACTTTAGGTGTGCAGGGGGGTCTGGGCTTGAGGCTGGGAGGCTGGCTGCAGCTGGCAGGAGAGAGAAGTTCCTTCAGCCTCGTGGTCTGTGGAACACCATCACCAGTCACATGACAGTGGCGGCTCGAAGCATCAAGAGGCTCATGTGGTTCAGATGCTTTACTTCTTCTGGAGGATCTGCTCTTGTGGGCTAGTCAGAGACACAAAGACAGAAAAGAAAACATGAGATCTTGTGGAAAATGTTTCTGTTTTATGTGTTTACTTGTACATGCAGTT
>JAJHUR010136799.1:0-26408 GCA_027495735.1 Lutjanus campechanus
TCCATAAACATTAACAACAAACCTGCTGGTAAAGTCCTTCCATCAACAAAAGTCACGGGTTTTGTGGTTATTCTGGATATTCCTGGGACAGGAGGGTAAAGACGGAGGGATTCTTTGATGCACATTGTAGTGTATGGGATTTTACTGAGATCCTCCCTTAAAATAAGACACGCACTGTTAGTTGTCGATAAGCGTTGCACTGATTTCCACTGTGTATGGTGATGTTTTCAACAGGTAAACCTACCATTCCATGGTGTCCTTGCCAGCCAGGGCTTGCATGATCTCATCCCTGCAAATCTTCTGGTGTTCTGGGTGGCAGGCCAGACTGTAGAGAATGAAGGAGAGGCCACTGGCTGTGGTGTCATGGCCCTCAAACATAAAGGTGTCCACTTCTGCACGTATGTCTTCGTCTGACAGACCCTGCTGCTTCTCATCCTGAAGATGAGATAAAAGATATATATATTTAAAAGAAAACAAACAAACCAAGAAATAAACAAATAATTTGTTTAAGTTCCATCACAACTATCAGTGCTACAACTATGACCACTACGACAAGTAGCAGAAGTAGTCACTGTTTGTAGAGCACTGTTTAATAGAAAAGTCACAGAGATAACGTAAGTATGTGCACTCCGTCACAATGTCAAAAGTGGAGTTAGCCGAGAGAAGGGAAATGGGAGTTACAAACAAAGTGAAAACAGGGAAAACTCAAAATCAGGCACTCAACAAGCCAAAACTAGAGCAGGTTTTTATAGGGGATATTCATTTCTACTATTCAACTGTTTCTCTAGTTACAAGTTGCATCCAACGATATACACTACCGCTCAAAAGTTTGGGATCACTTGCAAATTTCTTTGTTTTCCAAAGAAAAACACATTTTAATGCAATTCACAAACAATTAAAATGAATCAGATGATTTTCAAAGAATGATCTACATTTTTGCAGAGGCCTATTATCAGCAACTGCCAGTCATCTGCATCAATCTCCTGGTGTGGCTGCTAATCCAAGTTAATCATTTTATAAGGCTAATTGATTATTGGAAAACCCTTTTGCAATTGTGTTGCACAGAAAAACAGAAAACCATTGTACTAATAAGGGAGCACAAAAGGGAGCATGGCATTCTTTACATTAGTTTAGTAACTGAAGCATCAGCACTTGTTTGTTTGTTTACAGGATCAAAACGGACAGAAAGAAAGAACTTCCCTTAGAGACCTGTTAGTCTATTCTATTGTTGTGCTTAGAAAGGAAGGCTGTTCAATGCAAGAAATTGCGAAATCTCTTACCATGCAATTAACTACACTCTTAAGAGAGCAGCACAAACTGGTTCTAACAAGGACAGAAAAGGAGTGGGAGGCCCCGATGCACAACTGCGCAAGAAGACAAATACCTGAGAGTGTGTAGTTTAAGACAAAGACGCCTCACAGGTCGTCAACTGGCAGCTGCACTAAACAGTAACCGTCAAACACCAGTGTCAGTATCAACAGTGAAGAGACGACTTTAGGATGCTGGACTTCATGGCAGAATTGCTAAGAAAAAGCCATATTTCAGACTGGCCAATAAAAAGAAAAGACTGAGATGGGCAAAAGAGCACAGAGATTGGACACTGGAAGACCGGAAGAAAGTGTTGTGGACAGATGAGTCCAAGTTTGTGGTCTTTGGATCAAACGGAAGAACATTTGTGAGACGCAGAACAAACGAAAAGATGCTAGACCAGTGCTCAATACCACTGGTCATGCATGGTGCAGGCAGCGTGATGGTCTGGGGCTGCTTTGGAGGTGGTAAAATAGGAGATTTGTACAGAAGGGACCTTGAGGAAGAAAAGCTATCACACGATTTTGCCAAGCCATGTCATACCCTGTGGACACGCCTCTAAAATGTGTCAGCAATATTTAAAGAATAAGCAATCAGCCAGAATTCTGACTGTTATGGAGTGGCCAGAACAGTCTCCGGATCTGAACCCTATTGTGGGAGCAGGTTGACCGTATGGTACGGAGGAAGACTCCATCAAGCTAATCCATCTTGTGGGAGATGCTCCAGGAAGCACGGGGTGAATTCTCATCAGATTACCTTGAAAAACTGATAGCTAGTATGATCTTTTGGGCTTTTTGTGCCTTTAATTGACAGTACAGCTGAAGACTTGACAGGAAAGAGAGGGGGTGATACGCAGGAAAGGTTCCCAGGTTGGAATCGAACCAGGACAGCTGCCGTGGACTTGCAGGCTCAAAACTGCTCATTGATAAACACCAAGAAAGTTTATGTGAGTCAGGCATCTGAACCTCAAGGATGTTTACAGTAACCAGTATTATCCTATCTTGTCTTAATCAGTACCTGTAGAAAGATTTTTTTCCTTCAGGCCCATGCTCGAGAGTACTGCTTAAAGCCTGACGTGGCATTTGAACCAGACAGACATATTGGTAAGTTGAATTTATCCACCTATATGAGCCTGTAACAGATTCTTCAGGGATTTCTTATCAGCCCCCAAAAAATCTACTGGTTGGACCTTACTTTGCATCACTTTACCTACTTTTGCCAAAAGAAGGATGTCCAGAAAGTCCAAGTTTCTCTTCGCCTGTATGCGGTCCAGCTCCTTCTCATCCTTCAGAGCTTCTTTCCTCTTTCTCATGACTTCCTCTTAAAAAGACAAGATAATGGATGAGTATTTGCAGACTAACTCCTGAAATACAGCAACATGTAAAATACGGAAATGAATAAACCCAAATGATATAAACAAAACTCAATGTGTGGGTGCACTATAGGGCTGCATGATTGATCTTAAAAAAAGGAATCATTCTCTATTCATACATCTATGCAATCTCACTTTACATGACGACGATACACTTGCTCCTGTTTCCCCATGCATTCAAGTTGTGCTGCATTCACACGTTGACAGAAAAATCATGTTGACAGAACAGTCAGTGTTTTTGATGGAAAAATAAGATTCGTGTGAGAGAACTGTGATCTCATTTCTTTAGGGACAAAAATTATGATTCACATTTCGTGCAGCCCCAGTACACTGTATCGCAATATGACACTGTGATTTATATTTGACAACTGTTTCAGATTGTCAGTGACTAGATTATGTGCTCAGATCTTACCTGTATGACTGTGAGCCACCCTGCATGCTTTTCTGTATCTGAAGCCATGCGGGCTGAGATAGAAAATCAGGTCATTGTGGTATGGAAACATCTTGAACCTCAGGTTGATCAGATGACTGAGTTCATACACTGCTTTGATGTATGCATTTGTTCCGCTGAAATGAGAATGTAAGCAAACATTAAAAGCTACGTTTTCTCCACTCATGATTCAGAGAACTGAAGCACGTGCCGAGAAATGGTTTGTATGAACTCACCTCTCGGTCTGACAGTTGCTGTTGTGGCTGAAGGCACACTTCAAGATGCTATCTAGTGTCATAAGGCTAACAGGCGCAAACAATTCAAAGGACTCGGTGGTGTCTGCGTAACTTTCCCATTTGACCTAGCAAGTGAGAGAACAGATGTAACATCTCTGAACTAGATGGAAAAAAACAAACAAGCCCTAACATTACTTCATTATATTTAATTGTTATAAATTGTGACTTACAGAACTAAACTGTGATTTACATACCAACATAGTATTAACAGAATCTGACATCAGTTTCACGTATGGTTTCAAAACATCATAATGGAAACCCGGGGTCAAGAGCCTTCTGTGCCGAAACCACTTCTGACCGTCTGACACCAATAAGCCATCCCCTGAAAACAGAAACAGACAATATGTGTCAGTGAGAAAACAAACAAGTCTGCAACAAACCAAGACATACGAATATAAGGTAAGATATAAGAAGTAAGATATGAGATGGCAAAGCGGTCTTACCAATCCAAGACTTTATAAATGTATATCCAACATCATCTTTTGGCTCTGTTAGGAATCAAACCCAGTAAAAGATTACATAATTCACTGAGCTGACTGCAATTGTAATGGTGTAACATTTCAGTCAAGATAAAAAATAAACTCACACACCTGTTGTTGCCAGTATGGTTTTCACATACTCTGGACGTTGAATGTTGAGGTAACAAATAAAAGGACCAAACCACAATGGAAAAGCATAAGAGTACTGCTTCCCCCATTTCAATACCTTGAAAAAATCTGTTCCATCTTGTTTAAACTGAAAGAAAAATTAAAACAAATGGAGCTTGAAAAAAAAACTTTCAATCATGTTGCCTGCATGCTTTGAAACTACCTTATTTATGAATGAATAGTGTATTTGCCTGAGGTGTGGTGTTTAACAACTGCGTGTCCCTAATGAGCAATAACAAATGAAGTACTTAGATCCTCTTAAGTAAAAGTAGCAAAACCACAATGTAAAAATACTCAATCACAACTTGAATTCAAAATGCATTTCCACAGTTGGGAAACAACACGCACTCAGGAGCTCTGCTCTGGTCTTGACCAGACCAACAACTTCTCTGCACACCTGTTTACGGATGCTGTTTATCGAAGACAAGGTGCTGTTGAAATCTGTTTTGCCCATGTACTTTTTGCAGTTTACAAATAGTTTTTCTTTGAAGTGCTCTGTCAAACAGATTTCTCCACCTCCTTGCATATTTCATATTTGATGTAGATGGGCGAGTACTTTTAGTGCTCGCCGTTTTTGGAAGTTAACATGGGTTGGCTGACTTCAGAGGCTATAAAAGTGGAGACACGGAGAGTTTAGGGGTCTTTCTTGGAGGAGGGGTTCCTTGGGACTCTTTTGTTACTTTGTAATAATCCTTGTATGACCTTTATTAAGTTTTTGTATTTTTCTTTTTTACAACCTGTATCCGTTATATTATTGTAAAAGCCAAACTAAAGCTGGATTGTGTTTTTGTACAACTCCATCCAAAATTCTGACTTGCTTTTTGTCAGCTTTAGTTAAGGTAGCAGAGTACAGCCCTCTGGATGAGCTGACAGTGGACAGAATTTAATCCTAAACTCTGATATTATTATACGTTATTGTTACAACAGAAGAGAAATCTTGGACCTCACTTGTTGGACAGGTTCAGTGTTCTGACATCAGATTTGATTGATGTGATTTGCTTGAGGTCATGTGTGTCATTGGTTTGTACATAAGTTAAAGCTTGAACTTTCGTTAGTGATCCTTGAGTTAATGTACGCAGAATTGTTCAGAAGCCTATTTGTTAAACTGTTGAGGCCTTGAAGCTGACTAGTTAGTGATTATCCTCATCTCTGTCAATACGCCGGGGGAACATGGTGTGACATTCTTCCATAAAAATATTAAAAAGTAACAGTAACTTTTTAATGGTCCCTATAAAACCCCTGTAATGAGTCAGGTGAGCAGGTGAGCAAGCAGACTTTGTAATGTCACCACTGAGTGATACTGAGTAAAAAGATGCTGCTGGATCCGGAACTGAATGTCTGTCTAATATCCAACTTAAAACTAACTTTAACGCGGTAAACCACCAGTATCTACAGCAGTGTAATGTAACACACATATTCATGCACCTGTAATATTAATCTAAAAACATCATGTATCAGTCAAACACTGACAGGGGCCTTTTTACTGGACAATGAGTACTTTTAGCTTATAATAATTAAGTAAAGTTTTGAATGCAGGACTTTAACTTGTAGGTGAGTATTTACACAGTATAGTAGTACTTCCTGGAGTAATGTGCATGGTGCATAGGCCACAGGTAAGTTACATAAACTTGCTACTATGTCACTGAGCGTTCCTGACTGTATTACCTCCAAAACATGTCCAAAAAACCAGTGTCCCGGTGGTCCTGGAAAAGCATCAAAGTTTTGAAACGCTTGTCCCCTTTTGGCGAGCAAGATGGTAAATTTATAGACGACGACAACAATACAGAGTAGAGCAAACAAGTGATGCACGCAAGGCCAGCCCAGCTGATGTTTCAGGAAAGCGGCAGTGAATTCCATTTTGTGATGGCCTGTGTCCATCTGGAAAGCAAACTGCTTGCTGTCATCAAACGGAGGTGTCTTTGAGGACAGGCAGTGAGCTGAAGAGGATGAACTCACGGTTGGATGGGTATGGCCCCTATTATGGTAGGCGGAGAATCTACCCGAGCTTTTGTTTGTTTGCAGGTGAGAGAAGCCTCAGGTCATGTTACACAACCACGCCACCCTTTGGATGAAAACAAGCACTGTAAAGACTGTCAGTTTGTGTGTCAGTGGCTAACACTTTATCACAGGTCAGTTAATGACGCTACTGAGTAAATGACATTAGTGCCGATTGTGTCTGTATTGTGGAACCTACAGTGAAAAATATGGCCCTATCACAAAACACCTGCTTTTATAATGGAGTTTGGTTCAACAGTACCAAAAACAGCTAAATAAAGTGTCTTAATGATATATATATGACAGATGTCTGAAAAACATTTGCATATTGACGACTCAATAAGGTAGTCCGCCAGGTTCATCCACTTTGATGGAGACAAACTGAGTGGACCCTTTCTTCTTCTTCTTCTTCTCTTTTCTATATGACACTGGCCATTAATCGGCAAAGACAGCATAACTGCTCACCTGACTGGCCAGAGGATTTCGGCTCCCATTAGCTAAACAGCAATACAGTTTTCTTACACTGGCACAGACCTCATAATTTGCATTGCCAAAATTGACAAGTAGCACATCCTGGAGCACTGAAACATCCAACAAGGCAGTAAAGGCTCCCCTGATTGGTTTCATATCTTTCAAGTGCTTTATTCTATCTATTATGAGTCAAAAGCACCCAATGGCATCAATGCAGTTTTAATAGACTGAACTATGTTCATGTTTGCCATAACTCCTAATTTAAAGTATCCACTGGGTACTGTGTCAGTCATCCTAAGAGAGACAGACACTGATTCCTTCATGTGCTCTGTTGAAAAGTTGCAGTATTAGTATTATGGTATTACAGTAGTTTGTCGTTGTACTGTATGTTAAAATATGTTGGTAGGATGAGGGTTAACCACACTATTACTATTAATCAATTTTCAAACTTTCATGGTCTTAAAATAAACCTCTAGCACAGTAAATGTAGAGCCATATTGACCCATATTTTATGAAGTGAACTACACTAGTCATTACAAGAAACAGAAGAAGTTACCTTTAGGCTTGGCAGCTTAATAAATGGTATTAACAGCATAATTACAATTTTTGTTTTACTCAAATAATTTACAGATCAGCACCTAGATGTATGTAAAAGCAGCGAGAACAAACTGTTTGACACCTTTACTTGAGAAAAGCCACTTCTTACGTCCGCACATACTTTATCTTGACACCTTTGCTAAAACAAAAAGTGAAATAGACACTACACAATCAGAAAAAAAAGTGTGGGTGAGAGACACGTTATATTTCCTCTGTACTGGCTGTTGGACCACTTCCAATGTGTCAACTCGAATTTACGCTTGTTACACTCAAAGTAAAACTGATGCATAGTCTCTGATCTGTTTTGAAGAGCAGTAATAGGGTAACCACTGAGGGGGTGCTTCTGTCTGTTTAGTCTTGTCTTTATTTCTGCAGAGACATGAGCGCCTCAAACATTTTCTAACGTGAAAACTGCACATTAAACAAGAGATCACATACGTTTTTGGCCAACCCAGCGTAAAATGAGTGTAACTGATTTAAGATTTTCTGTGATAAATAATGATGAATTTTCTAATCAGTGTTTTGAGCTGCAACATTGCAAAACGGACTATAGGCCTAGCAAAAGTATCAAAAGTGTCTGTAGTTGCTTCATCATTATTTATATGCGATGTAAATTTTAAGTCTTAATATGACCTGGAGCAAACGGGAAAAATGGCTCTGCTTCCCCAAGCGGAGGTTACCATATGTGACCCTGTTCAGTGTCACATAGCTCAGTAACTTTTCATTTTTAAAGTCTTCCCTCAGTTGATAAACTATCGCTCATAAACAACATTGCTAGAACAATAATTAAAGAGCGCCGCTTTTTACAGCTGAATCGATGTTATCTTCCACTCGGTAGATAATGCCTGTGACCTCGTGACATACTTTTGACAGTAATTTCATGGTTGTCAGATTCGTATCCATAATGGAGAAAACACACCCATACAGTAAACTGCAATCCGTATTTGTAATTTTGTAAAGTTGTAACTTTGAGTTGTATTCTCACAGAGAAAATATACACTACATTATCTGTGCATGATTTGACTTAAACAAGAGTTTACTTTTTTTAAATTTATGCACAACTATAGATGAACATGCACACATTTTTAATACGTGCACGATTTTTTATGTGTACACACACAAATCTTCTGACAGTAACCTTACCCCATACAAAAAGGCTTTATTTTTCTATTGATTATTTGGAACTCATCCCCATTTGCCTCAGGCAACAGTAAGTAAATAAGCGATATTACAGTAAAATTTAGTTTTATTTGTTTTAGTTACTAATGTCTGACAATAGCTTATTCATATTTCACATTTTTCATTCTATTACTGTATAACAGAAAACTTAACAGCCACAAATCACCTTCAGTTCTTGCTGGGATGTCAAGCTGTGATACCTTGTCAACATTACACAAGTGACTCAAACACTTTCAAGTGGTTTTACAAGAAAGATTAGGGATTAGGGATTACCACTCTATAATAAACTCCTTCGTACCAGAATGGAGGTTCTGCACAATCATTCCTTGGTCACTGATAATCTAGCATAAAATGATGAAGGCCTTTAATGGTGTGACATTTGTTTTACACACAATTGTTGAAATAAACAGTTCACAGTCACCACTGTGAAGAAAGGTCAAAACAATTCAAGAATAAGAACAATATTACATGGAATTTAGCTATTTTGTTGATTTTGGAGGCCCTTTGTGGACAAAAGTGGTATAGTTTCTACCAAAAATATGTATTGACAGACCACCTGAAACAGTGGTTCCAAGTCAAAGACCTCCTTGTGTGACTTTGATGACCGGACAAAAATATGAGTCACATAGATCCATCATAGCAAGGGTGCTAAAGGTGTGGCAATAGTTACTCATGTTGGCTCAGAACCCCAACATTCATGTGTCAGATGACAGGTGATAAGGGTATAGCTGAAAGAATGTTGCTAGATGACAGACCCCTAACACAGATGTCAGTCAGTCCCAGCACAGAACACCAAGAACTGCAACAAGTCCCACACTGTCTATGGTCAAAATCAAAGTGAAACCACATGTAAATCTACCATATCAGATGCAATGTTCTCTCATAGAGAGAGCAATAACATGCATCAAACCTGCTATTGATGGTCCACTTCTGAGTTCTGGTTGAAACCAACAGTCCAGTCACCAATCTTTCCAATAAAGAAACCTAACTCAGAGGACTACGGGCTAGTGCATGATCTCAGAATAGTAAATCCAATACTTGAGGCAGATCCTCACACATTGCTGTCAAACATTCCTTCAGGCACACAATGGTACACGAACATGGATTTGTGCTCAGCTTTCCTCAGTGTTCCATTGCATCCTGACTCGCAATATTTATTTGCTTTCACCCATGAAATGGATGTGACAATAGGACTTCTAGTAACACTATTGACATCCCATCAGCTGCATAGATGGACTCTAGGTTTCTCTTCAATCAAGCCAGAAAAACAGGCAATAATCAGAACTAAACATCCAGAGATATGCCACCAATAACCCAGCAGCCAACATGACAGTACCATCAGAGGGACAGCCACACGACGGTATAAAACTCACAGACTAATTCTTAAAGGTATGAGAAGAGCTGTACAATGAACTCACTGAGGCGCAAACATTTGTTCATGGATCCTATTTTAGAGGTGAGACAGGAAATCATGCTATCATGCTAGCCTGGCCTGCAGGTTGGCAGAATGACATTAGTTAACATCTACACAGACAGTGCCCATGCGTACGGTGTCTGTCATGTGTTTGGAAACATATGGAAGCAGAGAGGCTTCCAGAGAGCAGACGGTACGCACATAACACATGGTGAAGCCATAGCACGTCTCTTAGCAGCCATGCAGTTACCACAAGCTCCAGCAATAATCAAAATCCCAGTCCACCAGAAAACAAATGCTTACAGACACTTTCCTATGAATGCTTTGACAACTTTGCAGGTATTTATGATGTGAGGCAGTTCCCTGATTGATGTGTAACTACATGGCATCTGACCGATGACTCTACCTGGGTTTCAGATATACCTGTCAAAGCAGCCCATCATCTAGCTACAACAGTTAGAACCGTGTAGCAATAGCACTGCTGGCACAAAGCATTACCCCCTCAGTGAACCATACTATGAACAAACAATGCCCACTGCAGATGTGCATTGGATATGTGGGCTGCGCTCCTCCTTGCCAGAAGGTTAGAGAGGGTTATGTGCACGCATGAAGCTAGTTCAGGCCATTACCATTTTCGATCAGGTAACCTTGGCAGGCAGTGACCAACTTGTACTCACATCAAAACAGCAAAGACATCAAAGATCCTATGCCCGACTCTTGAGTCTATCTCAACGCTATAGGGCAATCCAGAGGTATACCCAGTGAATTTAAGGAAGCTCCACCAGTTACAGTTATGTCAGAAACATCCACATCTGAAGACAGAAGGTGAAATGTCTAAATAGACTATTAACTATATGTGATAGCCTGTAGGATTAAATAATACAAAATTAAACATGCAATGAGTGTCAAGGTTTACAATGCTACTATGGTGTTATGACATGAAATATATGACGCTGTCAACAACTTCAGCATGTGTATTAGATTGAAAGTTATGTAAAAATAGATTGGTAATGAACTGGACTGTTAAGTCCACTAAGATTAATATAAAAAAAATACATTGTGTATAAAAAAAAAAAAATATTGATACATCAAGGTGCATCAATAATTGTTTTATAATCACATCATGGTCCTCTATCTGAATCAGATCAAATCATGACATGTCAAGAGATTCCCACCCCTAGAGTACAGGCAGTTAATATCAGTGTGAGGGCAAAGCAGTCAAAAGTAAATATTTTTTAATGAATCATTAACACTCCGACAAAGACGAAAAGTCCCAAGCACAGTTTGTAAACATGACATACCTCATCTCACTTTGACCTTAAACCCAGAATCTCTGTTCCACAGTTCATTGTTTGACAGTTGATGAAATTTTCCTACGACTGTGCAAAGACAGTTCCTGTCTCGAGTCAGTCTGTACTGTACCCTGTTGCATGTGAAAGATCTTAACATGCTACATGATCATTAAAATATACTACATCCAAACTTTTCTATTTTCATTAACTTTTTATTTTGCTCTAAGTGTGCTGGTATTTGTCACTGTGTTGTCATTCCATTTCTCCTATATTCTTATGCTGCATGCTGTTAACTTCAATATTTACACTAATTGCTGATGGAAAATACTGTATGTTCAAAAGATACTTTACTAATCCACACTCCTGTGTGGGAAAAAACTTTATATAAATGAAGGTGCTTTGTGATTATGGAGACGCATGTATGCTTCAGCCAAATGCACCGGTTGTTTTCTTGTGCAGACGAATCTATTGCGCCAAAGACTTTTTGCTGGTCTAGGGTCCAAGTTGTCTACAATGTGCCATGCACAAGATAGCAAGTGCCCCTGGCTGCGCCTTCATTTTGCCTTCATTTTTAGACCTCCCATCCATGGCCTCACAGACGAGGCGCAAGTTTATTTGTTCTCTTGCAGATGTGGCAAAAATGGCAACTGGGCCGGTGTAAGATGGCAATGCCACCAGCACCACCAGCACTTTTGCTCTGCGCCAGGTCTAAGATAAGGCCTTCTAAGTGCAAAAATACCTCTTTAAAAGTGCGAGAAAATGATTATAAAATACAAATACAACTTAGTCACTAAATAAAACAGTCACTTAAGTACGGTAATGCATCATTATTTCTGTGTGATTCTGTGTCAGTGTAAAGATTTAGTAAAATTTTACAAGTGAAGATACTCTCCTCCATGCATTTTCCAGGTTGTCAGCATTTTCTGCAGATATTTCCCTCTACACTTGTGGGTCTACAGGTTTGATCTTGATGCGGATGCCATTCAGTGAGCGAAGCACCAGTCTAGGAATAATCTTGGGTTTCCAAGCAGTGTCCTCTATCAGCTGGTACTTCTTCAGTGTCAGGGCTGTCACCACTTTCAGCTCATTCATGGCAAAGTTCTGACCAATGCAGTTTCTGAGGGAAAACGTAAAAAATTAGCAACATTTTAGGATATCATGATAAATGCTTTTTAAGCAATGAGAACTGCAACATGTCATCAGCACCAGAGTAGTTATTAATTTTGAATGTGGGCTGACATGATATTGGAAGAGAGTGGACAGAAACTGGCTAACAATGTAACTTTGGCTGGTAAAATGTAAACAGGCTCATTTCATCGGATTTCACAGAGAATCCCACCTGTGTTGTTTGCTTAAGTAGGTCATGTAGAAGCATCAGTAATAAACTGATATTGTTTCATAACCAGTTGAATACTCCTTGTACTAGGTTTAAATAAAAGTAATGACATCACAGTAAAAAATACTGTTACAAGCAAAATTCATTCTCATTCAATTCTTATACAACATAAGGCAATACTAAATGAAAGAAAATGCAACAAAATGGTGAGATACAACCACAGTCTTATCTGCCAGCCACTGAGCAGCTCATTCTGAGGGAGATTTATCCTGCGGGTTGGGGGATTGAACGGGTGACCTTTTGATCACAAGCTCACTTCTCTAACCTTTAGGCCACCACTGTTGTTCCTCAGGGCAAGACAACTTTCCATGGACAGTGGCATGGCACTTTGAAGACTGAGAGATCTTACAGTCAGGGGGCACATTCTCCCTCACAGAAACAGAGGCCTGTGCACTGAAGTGCAGCCTTCTTGCACCTGCAGCAATTTCTTCAACCACTCTTGCAGCCACATCAAATCAGCTCATAACAGGATTTTCATGCAGTCTTTACCCACCCCCAGTCAGTTGGTAGTGGCAGACAAGGATCTGGTAGCCGTGTCTTCCCCCAGATGTGATCAACCTGTATGACTGTATGATCTACTTTGGTCCATTTGCCAGCATCAGTAGTGAACCTGTCAGTTCTAGGAGTGACTTCCATGTTGACCATGCTACCTTCTTACCATGAAGCAGTGGCCACCATGTGGTAGCCTCCAGTGGCCTAAAGGTTTGAGAAGCAAGCTTGTCCGAGGTTCAGTCCTGAACTGGCAGGACTTTAACTCTCACACTCAATCATTAATGCTTTGTGCCATGCCATGGTCCATGATAAGGGACGACCTTTGTCCATTTCAAGTTTTGGCAGCAGAGCTTGAAATAGACTATCAAATGAAAGAGTTGTTTAATTTTGCTCTTTCTACCAAAGTACTTACAGAGTGTCTGGGTAAATTACATACAAACAATGGATGATAGGAGAGACACGTACTATGTTGAATGGACTAAACGTTTACTAAAATCAAAGTTCGTAAGCTTGATTACATATTAAATCTGGTTCTGTTCATAGGAACACTGAGTTCCTCTCTTGCTTACTCTAACTCCAAATTAATCAGTTTTTATTGTGTTGGTGAAAAGGGGGCTGGTGCTGGGTTAAACATCCACATACTGCAGACTTTCTTTTTTTTTTTTCAGATAAAATATTTGACAGTGAGTAGTGAGTGAGTGAAGTGTGACCCTCCTTCCCTAGAGTTCAGTGACCTGGCCAAAAGGTATCAGTGTAGACAAACCTTGGCCCAGCAGAGAAGGGCACAAATGCATGAGGAGACCTACTGGAGGCATTATCCGGTAGGAAACGCAGTGGGTCAAAGACCTATGTTGAGACAAGATAGAGAAAACAAATACCAGTGTGGCGTTAATCATCTGGGAGCTGACCAGCTAATCCAATCAGGGCACTCCAGAATTAATTCTTAATAACTATGTCACTACTATTATTTAAGAACATTAACCTTTTATGTAAAGGATGCTGGGTCAGCCCAGCAACAAAGGATCATACTTTTACTTTTATGACTCTATTAAAGCTGGGGTGGGCAACATATTTTTGGATTAATTGAGCAATAATACTATAATAACCTTTCAGCACATTGAAAATCAAGTGGTTTGAAAGAAAACTACTTCTACACCTTCTCTTGGTTCTGTTTTCAGGCTTTAGGAAATCTGGCCTGTGATGGGAGACTTTGACCATTCCCAGGTCATCTCAGAGGCCGGCCGTTCCAATTGGCTATTCTACTATTGCAGCCGTGCATGTAAATTCCTTCGATGGAGAGCCTGAATCAATGGTGGAAACACCTGCAGGAAAAGTTGCCAGCATTGACAAGTACAGCCTAAAGTACAAAGCAACTCAAAAAAGGAAGCTGGAATTATCAGAAAGAGAATCATAAAGAGAGTCAAGCTTTGGTTGGTTTGTTCACAGACGTTTCATTTGTAAACAACAGCTCTTCAAAGTGAACAAACTGAATTGACTCACTTCCTGAGTCAATTGTGAGCGAATGCTTAGGGATTCACTCACTGAGCCTATCTCATGGCTTGTTCACACTAAATGCTGAAGCAGCGTGTGACGGCACCATCGCTGAACTGCTGCAGCGCGCACACGCTGTGTGGACGCAAAGGCTGCGTTCCTGCTGCGTGGCAGCTGCTGATAGCCCTGTCTTTCTACACAGACTATGCAGAAGAGTTTGGAGGAGAAGACAAGAGATGTTTTCTGAAGGCAATCAGTGATTTTCTCCCTTGTTCAGAGAGGGAGGGAGGGATAGAGGGAGAAGAGAAAAGAGACAAAAAACAAACAAACTGTGACATATTGCACAGATGCAGACAATGAAATTGTAGTGAGAGGTGTCCTGTTGTCAATATAATGTCAACATGACAGTTAACAGATCATTTTAATGTGTATTTTTGCCAAAATTTGTGTCAGACAGAAAATATAGGTGGGCCTCCAAATCTCTACATGAAGCGTGGCTGCAGCCGCGCCTGACGCGTGTGAGCAGCACTGTTCACGTGGGCTGTGTGGACACTCCAAGAAGAGAGACAGGAGAGACAAAACAGAAAGAACTGGCTTCTCTAGTGAGTGCACACACGGATAACTATTGCGTGCCCGTATAAAGTTCATCTCAGAGGAGAGGCTTAGGACGGAGAGGCTCCTACCGAAAACGATACCTCACGTCCTGGAGATAAGACTCAATAGACAACTGTTTTTCAAGGTTGTATACCTACTGCAGCTTTAATAATGGACACCTGAGAGCTTTCACTTCACAATGATTTGACATCTTGACTCACATCAGGGTTTTCCCAAACTGTTGCATTCCTGTGAATCCCATACACACTTATTCCAACAAGAGTACCTACAAATAAGAAGAAAAGTGTGTGTTTTAGTTTAAGATTGTGCAGACTTGTATCTGTTTGTATAGATACAAATAGACAAAACTTTACATATTTCAGTGAGATGCATTATAAAGCTGCCACTGCTATTTGTCAATATAATGGGACTAAATGGCACTCAGCTTGTGGTGCTAAAAACTGATTTAAAAAAATAAATAAATAAACATTTGAAAAATTCAAAGCCAGTGTCTCTTTCCAGAAATCATGACCCGGTTACTCGAGAAAATCCACAGATGTTGTGAGCAGTTTCATGTACAAACTATTTTCTCTCTACTAGAGGGCCAGTCTTTGCATGGCAGTGCAGCTGAGCACGCAAACATGGCATCTGGGGGATAAAGTTGCAGGACTAACTACTAAGAAGAAAAGAAAAATTATTTTGGATTCAGTCCCAATAATAAAGGTAAGGTAACAAAAACTGCAAACTACTGACTGGTCAGAGTAGTGTTTTGCTGTGAGTGTGTAACTTTAGCAAGCGTGAGAGAGGGCGAGTGTCAGACTGATTATTGTCTGAGGTGACGGTGTATGCACGCTAACTAGAGGAAAAGGTGAGCAGCCATTTGTCCATTTGGCAGTAAATGAGCAGTGACGGCGACAGTGTGGGTTTCATTATGGCAGTGAACGAAAGCTGCACCTTCTCATGACTGATACACCCAAGCCTAGTGTGGATTATCTTGAGGTCATGATTTCTGGAAAGACACTGGTGTTGAATTCTATCTAAAATCTAAAATTATGCAACTCCACCACCACACCAAGTTGGAGAAACACCACTACAAGCCAGGAGAAAAATATGTATTTTTGATTCTGGAGTGAAATGTCCCTTTAAAGCTACTTGAGCTGCATGTTGTGCAAGGTTGACTTTGTTAAACAGATCTATTATGGAAAACCATTTTGAGACAAAGCCAACACAAGTTAATATTTTATCTTTCACCATTGGGGTCAAAGTTAGTATACGTGCAACAGTATGCCCCCTTATCTTAACAACAAACCTGCCGGCACCGTCCTTCCATCAACAAATGTCATGGGTTTAGTGGTTATTCTGGATATTCCTGGGACAGGAGGGTAAAGACGGAGGGATTCTTTTATGCACATTGTAGTGTATGGAATTTTACTGAGATCCTCCCTGAAAATAAGACACACACTTAGTTGTCAATAAGACCTGAGTTGCACTGACTTCCACTGTGTATGGTAATGTTTTCAACAGGTAAACCTACCATTCCATGGTGTCCTTGCCAGCCAGAGCTTCCATGATCTCATCCCTGCAAATCTTCTGGTGTTCTGGGTGGCAGGCCAGACTATAGAGAATGAAGGAGAGGCCACTGGATGTGGTGTCATGGCCCTCAAACATAAAGGTGTCCACTTCTGCACGTATGTCTTCATCTGACAGACCCTGCTGCTTCTCATCCTAAAGGTGAGATAAAAGATAGTCAAAATTTGTAGAACACTTTTTAAAAGAAAAAGTACTGAAGCACTGAAACCAAATAAAAGAGGATGAAATGTAAAATAAAGATAATGGCAATCAGAATGGAATTAGCAGAGAGAAGGGAAGGGAGGGAAATGGGAGTTTCAAACAAGGGCAGGTAACATAGTTAGTTGCTAAATTGAGTGAGCATATACCAGGTGAGACACATTAGAATTACTGTTAAAATAGCGCCGGCCCAATGTGATCATCACCAAATCCATTATTTTTTATTTTGATTGTTACTACCTGATGGAAAATCATACATATCTGTCTTTGGGTGCAGATTTGTGGTGATGTGAATTCATGTCGGGAGATGGCCATGAAATATGGGAGAAACCCGGGAAAAGTGGGAGTGTTGGCAGGCATGGTAGCTGATGGAAATTAGTTTGCATTTTCTAAAAGTGTGTGTAGTTTGGATTTTCTGAGAAAAAAAAAAAAGGGGTGGGGTGGGGGTCTCAAAGCATATGATTGAGAGCCACACAAGAAAACCCATGAACTTCCACCCATGAGCTCTCCCCCGAGGACAGAGAAATGTCTAATATTACCTAACAGCACTCACAATGATGACAGAACACAACTCTCACAACACTCACAAGTTGCCACGCAACCAGAAACTTTCTGCAAGTTGTAATGCAAAACCTGACAGACACTTGTTAGGGGCGCAGTTTGACACAGTAGCTGAGTAGAGGGTCCATAGGCTGCAATTTGAGAACTCTCAACCTTGAGATGGATGCCTATATTCAACCCACTGAACGTGGTGGAAGAACTTAATGCTGCTGTGTGAAAGCCACTTCTTTGGCTAAAGTTGCACCCGGGCTTTTTTGTGCTTTCAGTTGATAGTACAGCTGAAGATATTACATGAAAGAGCACAGAGAGAAGGGGGTGATATACCACAAAGGGCAGTAAGTTGGAACTGAGCCAGGGCCTCAACAGGCTCTACCAAATCAAGTTTACCAGGGCACTCCAAGGATAAGATGCTTAATGTTGGCTGTGTTATGTATATTGACTTTGTTTAATTAACATTCGATAAAACTGTCTTATCAATTAATGAAATATTAAAACAGACAGGCTTATATGCCACCAAGAAAGTTGAGGTCCCCCATGGAATGTTTACAGTAATCAGCATTGCCCTATCTCGTCTTCATTAGCACCAGCACAAAGAATTTGAGTCTTTGCCTTACCTTAGGGCCTCTGATTCAAGAGTGCCTCACAAAGCCGAGAGTGAGAATGAGAGTGAGTCTGATTTGATTAAATAAGTAGATTAGAGCTAATATCACCGTACAACGTACTCTTGCCAAGAGAAGGATATCCAGAAAGTCCAAGTTTCTCTTAGCCTGTATGTGGTCCAACTCCTTCTCAGTCTTTAGTGCTTCTTTTCTCTTTCTTATGACTTCCTCTTCAAAAGACAAGATAATGAATAAATATTTGCAGACTAACTCTTGAAACGTAAAAGCAAGATGGAGAAAATCAACCCTAATACACCAAAAACTCAATGAATGAGTGGACTGTGCTCAGATCTTACCTGTATGACTGTGAGCCACCCTGCATGCTTTTCTGTGTCTGAAGCCATGTGGGCTGAGGTTGAAAATTAGGTCATTGTGGTATGGAAACGTTCTGAACCGCAGGTTGATCAGATCACTGAGCTCATACACTGCTTTGATGTATGCATTTGTTCCACTGAAATGAGAATGTAAGCAAACATTACAAGCTACATTTCCTACACTCAGAGAACTGAAGCAGAAAACAATTGAGAACATGGTGGGAAAATGTTTGTATGTATGTTTAACAGATTAATGTCGACATATATTATGGATTTTACTAGATCATTCGTTTTTCTTTTCAATTCATTCATTCATTCTATTCATAAATCCTGTCAATATTTGAGATAGCTGACAGTTTTCAATTAAATTATTTTTTGGGCTACTGCTTAACTGCTTAACAACCCCCGCTGTATTTGTGCTGCGTCTTTGTTAACTGTATCCTTTTTTATCTTTCTATCAGGGGAGCTAAGCACACACACACACACACACACACACACACACACACACACACACTCTGCTATCTGATGTTCTTGTTTCGTATATATTTTTACCAGTAATGGAGATGTTTTTCTTTCTTTCTTTTTTTTTTTGAATCATTAATTCACACCAGCCTATAAGCCAGCCATATATGCTGAGTCTAATTGGTCTGGTTGCTATGGCAACAACATAGCGCTGTATTTTATGCAGTTACATGGCGACTTAAATATGGGTCAAAATTGTGATTTCTGTTATTTAATAATTGTTAATATAATGAAATACTGACATTTTGACACACTTTCTATGGACTACTGATTAATTATAATTATTTGTTTATATGGCAGAATCAATATTCTAATGTCATGTTGTGATTTTTTTATGTCATGTCCATATATGTCTGAAATGGAACTTCATTGTATGCAGTAGTTGTATTTATTTTTTAATTGTAACTTTTAAAAAAAGGCTCTTTCCAACTGATATAGAGGGGAGCTAAGCAATGACGCACACGCTGCCAACTGATGTTCTTGTTTTATAAATATTTTTACCAGACATAAAAACTAAAGGCCTGAGATCCAGCACTGCCTCTTCAGTTAAAACACCAAGAACACAACGCAGAACACCATATGCAAGACTCACCAGCCACACAGGGCCTCACCTCTCGGTCTGACAGTTGCTGTTGTGGCTGAAGGCACACTTCAAGATGGTGTCCAGTGTCATAAGGCTCACGGGTCCAAACAATTCAAAGGACTCGTTGGTGTTTGCATGACTTTCCCATTTGTCCTGGAAACAGCGAAAGAAGGGATGTGACATCTCTGCAGGAGATTGGGGGGTGGGGGGTGGTCTCTACTGAATTATTGTGAATTTGTGATTGTGAATCAGAACTTAACTGATGCCCATGACCCCCACTGATGCTGCCCCCACCCCACCCACCACTCCCTCTTATACGTTACATTAACGTAATTCTCAGACACCTGACTGTTTTTTTTGCACATTGCAATATACCTCTATACTGTGAACTTGCACGTTCAATGTCAAACCTTTTGCACTCAAACACAAAATTGCACACCTCCTTCATCTATCTATTTAAATACCAGTAACATTTGTAAATATTGTTCTTCTATATTGTACATTTTTTTGCACACTTTTGTTGTCTCGTGTTTTATTGTGTATTCTTTACTCTTTCTATTTAAGCTGTTTTTCTGACAGTACTTGCCTTAATCTTTATTTATATTTCTAATATTATGTTTGTATGCACCAACACGCCACAGCAAATTCCTTGTAAGTGAAAACTTACTTGGCAATACAACTGTTTCTGATTCTGATTCTGATACATACCAACATAGTATGAGCAGAATCTGACATCAGTTTCACGTATGGTTTCAAAACATCATAATGGAAACCCGGGGTCAAGAGCCTTCTGTGCCGAAACCACTTCTGACCTTCTGACACCAATAAGCCATCCCCTGAAAACAGAAACAGACAGTATGTGTGTAAGTGAGGAAAGCACCTTAACAAACAAGTCTGCAACAAACCAAGACATGCGAATGTAAGGTAAGATATAAGACATAAGATATGAGATGGCAAAGCAGTCTTACCAATCCAAGGCTTTATAAACGCATATGCAACATCATCTTTTGGCTCTGTCAGGAATCAAACCAATAAAAATGTTGTTATATTGAGCACTAGCTGTAAAATCGAAGTCAACGGCCCCATAAAAGATTATGTAATTTACTGAATTGACTGCAACTATAATGGGATAACTTTTCAATAAAGAAAGATAAAAAAAAAAAATCATCCACACACCTGTTGTTGCCAGTATGGTTTTCACATAATCTGGATGGTGAATGCTGAGGAAACAAATAAAAGGACCAAACCATAGTGGATAAGCATAAGGGTAGTATGGTGCCCATTCCGTTATCTTGTCAAGGTCTGTTCCATCTTCTTTAAACTGAAACAAAAATCAAAACACAGGGAGCTTGATTAAAACCTTCAAATCCTGTCACCTGCATGCTTTGTAACTACTTTATTTATGAATGAGTAGTAGACAGTGTATTTGAACTGTGAAGTTTACCAACTGCGTGTTTGAATAGCGGTCAGTGTATTTGCCTGAATCATGATGTTTACCAACTGCGTGTCTCTAATGAGCAATAAAATAATGAAGTATTTAGATCCTCTTAAGTATAAGTAGCAAAACCACAATGTAGAAATATTCATTTACCACTTGCATTCAAAATTTGACTTGGATAGAAGTCCATAAGTATTATAAGAAAATTATAAGTAACTATTTTTACTTGGAATTTTCTAATAATATGCATCGAATAGCTCTAAAAAACAAACATTTTTCAGAATCTGGCAACACAGGTGTTCCTGTTATTGATCTATGGAAGCTATAAAGCCTTGATAAATAAATACTTTAAATGTCTCACTACAACTTGTAAACCCTTTATTAAGTATGCCTTAGTATAAATTAAAATACTGTGAGTGGTACCTCGAAAGTAAAGTTCAGATACTTCAAAATTGTACTTAATAGCTAGTTACATTCCACCACTGTTAATGTGTTGATGCATTTCTTCCTCTTGACTAGTAATCAGGGTGGAATGTAACTAAGTACATTTAGTCAGCTGCAGAATTAGCATATGCAGGTTATGTGGCTGCATTAGGGCCTGTGACCAACCAGGGCCTGTGCGCATGAGCCGCCATGACAGCATTATCATATGACTTGCCGTTATAATTTAAAAAGACTATTTTTGGCCCTAACTTTACGCCATTGCGTCCACATGGTTACTACTTTTCTCGAGGGACGTGCATGGTACTTAGAGTGCTCATTCAGTCAAGGCACATACTTGATGGTATTCACCAAATAAATAACACTACAATAACACAAAATAGGTTTTAAAGTACAAGCTTATAGTTTATTGACTCATACATCTTTGTCACGTTTGTAAATTAAGTTTATATAAGGATTAATTGACGATGTCATGTTAAAAAATGTACAGAGTGTGCTCGCTTGGAATTCTGGATTATTGCAGTCATGGACATGTGCAATACAACCGCGAGGCAAAATAAACAGACAAGTTAGAAATGTGAAGCCAGATTTGAAAGAAGCAGCGGAGAAAGAAAAAGCAGCTTCCGAAAATTATTTCAGAAAGTTTCAGAGACGAGCAAACTCAAGATGTTCCCATTGATGCATTAAGGACAGTGCACCTATGATGAAAGTAGAACATTTTAATTATTATGACTATGACTATATGACTAATAATCCACCTACACACTTATGCTTTTTATTCATTTGCTAACGCCAATATGTAGACATGAATAATGTTGTCAGTGTGAAGGTAGTTTACAGTATTTTCATCTGTACTAAGGGGTGCTGTAACCTCTTATAACCTACTGTATTTTCGTCTGTTTTAAGGTGGGTGGTCACCTGTTCTACTGTATTTTTATCCATGCTAAGGTCCATTGTCACCTCTTATAACCTTCTGTATTTTCTACTGCCATCACCTGTTAATTTTCATCAGTGTGCAGGTGCGCCATCACCTGTTAACCTATATATTTTTCATATGTATAAAGGTGCACTTTCACCAGTTTGTTTTTATATGTGAGAAGGTCCGCTGACACCAATTATGTTTTAATCTGTTGTGATGCTCCAACACCAGATTTTGTCTGATAGACTAGATTATCTATCTTGGCCTTGCCATTTGGACGGCTTCTCTATATCACAGCGGTGCATTTCACTGTTGTTGGACGTTTTAAAGCTGCATGCCTTCACTTCTGTCATTAATTCCTGACATCACGTTATATTATGTCCGATGGTGATGGGCAGGGCCCAGTTTGAGAATGTTGCATTGGTACCCTGTCGTTACGCCACTGCATTCACTCAAGTATTGTACTCTAACTACTACATCTCTGAGGCAAGTACTGTAGAGCTGTAACGATTAATTGACTAGGTGTCAACTATTAAATTAATTGCCAACTAATTTGATAGCTGATTAATTGGTTTGAAAAAAAGAAAGCCAAAATTCTCTGATTCCTCCATGACAGTAAACTGAATATCTTTGGGTAATGGACAAAAAATACATTTGAGGATGTCACATTGGGCTTTTTAGGAAACTCTGATCAACATTTTTCAATTTCAGTTTCTTTTTTTCAATTAATTGAGAAAATAATCAACAATCGACAATAATCACTAGTTACAGACCTAAAATGTTGTACTAATATTCTAATATTATACTCCATTACATTTGTCTGACAGCATTAGTTACTAGATATTTTTCAGAGTACAATTCTATATACCCTTCTGATGAAAATCCATGTATCCATGGTTCAATATTGAAGTTTTTTTTTCACTTGTCAATTTTTACTTGTCCCTGTGCAAATTGTCAAATTTATTACGGGTTATCAACTAACAACAAAGACTAAAGTCAACTGTCATGTTTAATGCAACATACACATTCAGCACTAATATATCACACTTTTACTGAAGAATGCTTTACTTAGGTAAAGTTTTGAATGCAGGACTTTTACCTGGAGTATTACTACCTATGTATGAAAAGTGCCAAATAAATAAAATTTGATTGATTGATTGAGCTGTAATAATGTACTTTGTGCACAGGCCATTTGTAACGGTCACATAAAGTCTCTAATATAATGTTACTATGCGCTCATGACTGAATTACCTCGAAAACATGTCCAAAAAGCCAGTGCCCAGGCGGTCCTGGAAAAGATTCAAAGGTTTGAAACGCATCTCTTCTTCTGGTAAACAAGGTGGTCAATTTATAAACGACGACGACAAGACAAAGTAGAGCAAATAAGTGATGGACACGAAGCCAGCCCAGCTGAAGTTTCAAGAGAGCTTCGGGGAACTCCATTCTAACGGTGCCTGTGTCCCTCTGGTGTATAAATTTTTTTGCAGACAGCAGAAGCGGGCTGCTCGATGGTGAATAGTGAGACGCTGATAAACTGACAAGTAAATGGGCATGTCGTAATCACCAGTGGGCGGAGAACCTAGTCTGTCTATCAAATGATGACTTCATGGGCTGCTGCAAATAGCGGATTTTGGAGCATCCAACACCCAACAAGGCGGTAAATTGGTTTAAAGACGTAGACCTACGCATTTTCTTTTTTCAGCGATGACCAAGACGTGAACTTTTGAGTATGACACCCTGATAACAACAAGATAACAGATGAATATTTAATGATCAGGGTTGGGTGAGATAGCTTTGAAATGTACTCAGTTACTGAATATAAATCACAGAGGAATTTGTGTAATTAGTGACATTGCGTTAATTGGATTACTTCAAACTAAAACATTGAAAATATTGCAACTTATTAACAAAATGTACAAGTATTCCACAAATATTCTTTTTTTCTTTTTAAACATCACAAAACATTTTTGCAAATAAAGTGAATTTTTGCAATTTTTGAGTTTCATAAATTTCATAATATTAAAACTGTCATATTTTCAAGATGTATGCAAAAATGTAATTAAGTAATCAGTGACAATATAACTATAATCTAGTTACACATTTTTCAAATGTAATCTGGATTGATTATGGTGACTTACTTTTTGTAATCTGATTATGTAATCTTGAATACATGTAATCTGTTATTACCCATCCCTGTTAATGATAATAAACAGAACTGAATAAACAAAATTATGTTTTGAGATATATGTAAACTGTCATGGTTTGCATTTTTGTTGATTATTTCCTGTTTTATTTTGTAGTATTGGTTTCCCTTGTGTGTCTTTGTTGTTTTACTTCCTGTCTTTGTCCTTTTCCTGCCCTTGGTTGATTACTCATTTGTTTCACCTGTTGTTGTCCACCCACCTGAGTTTGATTACCTCCCGGTCTATTTAGTCCCTGTGTGTCTCCTTTGTCTTTGTCAGTTCGTCGTGTCGTGTTGGTGTTTTGTTTCCTGTGTCCTCCCCAGTGTGTTCTCCTGTGCGTTTTGGTTTTTCTCTTTTTGTATTTTTCTTGTTCCTCCGGTGCTCGCTTTGGATTTATTTTTCCTTTTGGTGTTCTGGATTTTGGATTTTTTCCTGGCCTTGTTTTCAGTTGGATTCCTTTTGTTCACGTAAGCCATTTTTTGTTTCCCCTTTGTTTTGTTTTGTTTTACTATTAAATATCATTTGAACTCAGCTCCAGTGCCGACGTCTGCATCTTTGGGTCCACACCTCCTGTGTCTTTAATTGACTTTACACCCCGACCGTGACATAAACATAATTAACCCAGTTGTGTCTAAACTATTTACAAGTCCAGTGTGTTTATGGGGATTTGTTGGCAGAATATGGCAGAGATGTAATACAATATTGATAAGTATGTTCTCATAGGTGTATAATCACCTGAAAATGAGAATTGTAGTATGTACAGTGCAAAAAGTCCAGTGTTGAATCAACTCCCACAGTTGAATTTTAACACCTTTCAGGGTTTATATAGCTCCACACTCTGCAGAGTTAAATTAACACTTTCTGACAGAGTTCTTTCGTTAACACACAAAACAGAGTTAAAGTAACACTATCGGATCAGACAAGGATCACTGCTCTGACATGTTTTTTTTTTTTTTTAAACTATTTGGGTAGTGTTAGTTTCACTCCCTACAGTCAACACTCCCTTCACTCAAGTTATCTACACTGTAAAAATTTAAATTAATCAATTCCATTAAACAAAATTATTTTCAAACATTCATCTATGTATAGCCTTTTCGCCCTTGTAGTCATTAATACAGCTGAATTAAAACATTGTAAAAACAAAACATTGTCCAGGTATAATGTACAAACCTTCATCTGAAACACTGTATGAGCTTTGAAAATCAAACAGTTTGTTAAATTTAAGCCCAGACATTTTTATTATAAACTTCTCCTCACTTTATAATACTCCGAATGCATGATGATGGTCATCAAAATTTTCTGTGAAAAGCTTGTTTGTCAATAAAAAAATTGTGATCTTCTACCAAAAGTATATCACTTATTTGACAAAAGACTGGCATGTCTTCCTCCATTGCACTGCATTACTTAGTATTACACTAGTGTATTCAGTTGTCTTTGTATGTTAAATATGTTGATAGGATGAGCACACTTACACATTATGTCATAGATGTATAAACAGCATAGATTACAATGCATAAACAGCAGCAGGTGCAAAACACATAACACCTTTATATGAGAAGTAACACATGCTACTGATGCCCACAGCATGTTCAGTTTATGTTAAAAGTGTTGTAGAGAGGTGTTGAACCCATGGTAATGGGTTCATAAAGACAACCGTCATCAAAATACTGAATTAATTTACTATTACAATGAAACATCAATAGTAAAGAGACCACAACATTTTAAATACACTAAAAGTTTAAAATGACCCAGATTTAAAACTTCTGAGCTACAATTGGCTCTCATGTTAAGATTTGTCCAGCTTCAAGAATGAACAGGTCAAAATTAAAACATCAAAACTTCAAAGACCTCATGAATTTACGAGGCAACAAATTAAAATTGTCAAGTATTAGTAAGCTTTTTGTGCTTATATGTATGACTCATATCTGATTCATATTGTTCGAGGTGTGTGTGTGTGTGTGTGTGTGTGTGTGTGTGTCTTTTCCATTGTTACACTTTCCAGACATTGTGCTTGCCATCAGTGTCT
>JAJHUR010136800.1:0-27967 GCA_027495735.1 Lutjanus campechanus
GTCATGATTTCTGGAAATTGCTGGTGAGCTTGTCAAATGTATTTTTTAGTGTCATCTAGTTCCATTATATAGAGAAGAGGGAAGGCGAAGGCAGAGAGAAGGCAGACATCTTCAAAGCCAATATCACCATTCTGCAACTTACACTAAAACTATCTAGATGGATAAACATTACTACAGGTAAGAGGCAAAATATGTGTTTTTGATTTTGGGATGAACTGTCTGTTGTTAAATGATGTAAAATCACAAGATAAAGTTCACTGAAGTTGAACTTGATGTGAAAAATTTGCACATACTGTAGATCTGCAAGTGTATCCACTAATGTGACTTTATTGTGTCTCCCCAGGCACCCAGGTATCACTGGAGGCCTGATGAAAGGAGCTCTGTCAGTAGCTGCTTCTGCCTACAAAGCCCTGTTCACTGGACAAGGCTCCACCCAGGTCAGCAGGAAGTTGAGAAGTCTTAACTTCATAGCTCATGTCTTACATCTGTGCAGCTAAGATTTTCATGGTTATCTTAAACTAAACTAGGGATGTCCTGATAAAGTTCTTTTAGTGTTGAGTCCTTCAACATGAGATATCTACCAATACCAAGGCTGATTTGATACTTTTTCAATACAGCCTTATTCTGTCACTGTAAATTATGGATAATGTTTGTTTATGACAAGGAGACAAGGATGGCTGCAGGGCTGTGCGCACATACATTTTTAGGGGCACTGTGGCAGAGGTGTGGACTTCTACTCAAGTCACAGATTTGATGACTTTACACTCAACTTGACAAAATCAAAAAAGACTTGCAACTGCGCTTGAACTTTAACACCACTGACTCGTGACTTCACTTGGATTGAGCCTTTTGATATGAAATGACTTGATACCTATCCCCAAGTCCAGAGATGAAAAAATCTTCAAAGCTCATAAACAGATTGGAAGAACGATGGACCATGCGAGGAGCACATGAATGCAGCATTAATGTAATTTTCCAGATCTGCTTTTTTTGAAATAACCCAGCAGCTTCCTATTAAGTTGCAGGAGAGAACCATGAACCATGATTAACATTATGTTACTGAGCTCCAGTTGGAAAAAAAATCTATCAAAGATATTTTGTTCACCTACAAAAACTATGAGGTGGTGAATAAAAAATAAAATGCAATATGTAATATGTGCAGATTGAAAATTACAGAGAGAGACGGAGACAACTTTCAACTTTGTTCGACATTTGAAGTTACACAAAGAACTGTCAGTCGAGGCTTTGTTGTTAAAATGCATCATTACATTTGGTGAAGAATGCAATGTGACGTGTAGGATTAGAAACTCAAAGTTTAGGAACTTGGAACTTGACTGTCTTGACTTGGGACTTGTGTGCAAAGACTTGAGACCTACTTGTGACTTGCAAAAGAGTGGCTTCATACAACCTCTGCACTGAGGCAGACAATCTCAATAATTTGGTTGCTGGAGTATAAACTTAACCAAATCCAATAGAACAGGACAGAGCTGCTGACATTTGCCCAAATTCTGATTAAATAGCACCAAGGACGTAGTGTACACTTTACTGTAATATTTCCCTGTTAATAGTCTGCAAGTCACGTACTGTTGGTTTCGTACTAAAGTTTCTGACATTGTACTAAATGTCTACTACTAATAAAGTGTGCTAAATAGCAGTTGGTAAGGAATCAGATGCACACTGAAGGTATAAGTCCTGCTATTGGTCACTTGCTTCCAGTGGCATTGCAGTGTACAAGAACAAGAACAAGAGCCTCTTAGGTGCAACCTACATACTGAAAACAGCAAATTAGCAACTGGGCCACTAACGGTATGAACATAAACAAGGTAACAGCTGTTACCTTTTCTTTTACAGTGATGTAGTCATTTTAATGCCAGAGCTTGACTCCTGATGTGCAAATGTTCCATCAAAAACAAGTTCCTCCTCAGCGCTATTTTGCAACAGCACCATCACATCCTGGGCTCAGCACCGCCCAAGACGATTGTGATTGGTTTAAAGAAATGCATATAAGGCAGGGCGTTTTTTTCCCTATAGCATAATGGTGTGTGGAGCCAGACTTTTCTCTAGCACTGAGCGCTGTGGAGCGATGTCTGGCTATGCGGGACTAAGGAATCTTGGATGCAGCCAGTGGTTCAGTGTTGGCCAATGCTTGTAAAAATTCTAAGTTAACATCCAAATCAAATCAAATCAAATCAAATCAAATCAAATTTTATTTATATAGCACCAATTCACAACAAAGTTGTCTCAAGACACTTTACATATAGAGTAGGTCTAGACCACACTCAATATCTATATCTATATCTATAATAATCATATTTACATCCGACAGTTGAAACAATTCCCACATAGGCAAGCACTTTGGCAACAGTGGCGAGGAACTAAGACAGTGAAAAAAGCCCTGTTATCTCCAACAGCAACTTATCCACAAGCTTTGGCTGCAGGCATGCTAACATTAGCTGTGGCTGCTGCAAGGACTTTCAGGCCATCAAACACATTTCACTTTTCAGCTTTAGATAATATTTTATGTTAGAAGTGTTGCCCTCGCCAGCTTTGCATTTCACATTATAAATATGGCACCAGTCGATTTAACCTAAATTGCTACACAGGAGAACCAATGTAATTTGGTTGGTACCTTTAAAAGAACCAATACCCAAGTACAGTAGATGTGTTACTGGGACGTTTGGTTTTAAGTAGCAGGTTTTATGGACTGATGAGATCTTGTGCCCATGCAGCCTCCAGTGGATGCATCCACCCAGGACACCATGATGGCAGTGCTGGTAGAGATGGGTTTTGGGGACCGGCCGCTGAACCAGCGGCTGCTCAACAAGTACAACTACAACCTTCTGGATGTGGTCAACGAGCTGGTTCAGATGACTGACAATGACTGGTATTCTACACGTTACTGACAACAGACTGAGAGGCAGGAAGTGAAGGAAAAGGAAACAAAAGCAGAGAGAAGGGGATAAAACACGAGAAATGATGGTTGAAGAATCAAGAGGAGGAAAGACTGGAGGAAAGAAATTCATTTCTGCTCATCTACCTTTTTACCTTCCTCCCTCTGACCATCTCTCCTCTGACTGGTCCAGATCAATGGAGATCAATCTTCTCTATGACCATATAAAGGGACATTCCATCATACTCTCTGGGATACTCTAGCAGACCATCAAACACCCACTGTCCCAGTAGTAGTATTACTTCCAGTGTAGGCTTTAATAGTGGCCAGGCTGCTGCCTTGCAGAAGGATTTAGCAAAGATGAGGAGACGTCTCAAAGGAGCTATGAGTAGCATTTACCATTTCCCAAAATTCAGGCCGCATATCCCATGAGCCCCACTGAGGCTTGCAAAGAGGCCATTACTCCACTTGTTTTGAAAGGCTAAGAGAAGTATAACATCTAGTATAATAGCGATTATGTTTTTCAATGTGACAATATGCTAATGAGAAGTTGAGTTTCCTTCAAATACTAAACAGTTCCTTGTGCAGTAAATAATCTGCAGTTAATGTTAGATGCAGCTAAGTGGCGAGCAGACGCAAATGTGTCTACATTAAAAGATTATTAGTGTTGAATTGCTACACATAGCACCTTCCTGCTTTGCTCTTTTGCCTGGGAGGGTGAAATAATATCAAGTATGGACATCTGCCCTGAGAACAGTAGTGAGGAGATCCACATCACAGGTCACTTTGGTACTGAACCATTTAATCAGGGCATGTGTTCACGTGGTTGTCAGTCACAGATGAAAGTGTGCTTTTGCCAGACACCAAACAGCTCAGAGTGCTCATGTACTTGCTTTTCACGACATGTTTGTGTAAATATGATGGTTCCTTTGGAGTGTCTGTTGCATCCAGTGGTGTACAGTAATGAAGTACATTTACTTGAGTACTGTACTTAAAGTGATGCTCCACTTTCCATGATAACCCACTCAATATGTACTCACCACTATGCTGATGTGATGATAAGTGAAGGTCTTCAGTTCACCAAACAGTCCTGGAGTTTCAGCAGAAAACAGGGTAGCAGCCTCATCCAGTACAATGGCAGTGAATGGTGACCACATATAAAACGTTAAAAAAAGCACACAAAACAAACACAAAATGTCTCCATCCTGCTTGTGTGGTGTAATCCAAGTGTCTGCGAGCCGCGACATTAAAAATTAACCGCAAAAGACGCCATTTACGCCATGTTTTTAGCTGAAATGTCAACTGTAGCATGTAGCCGGTAGGATGTAAACATGGCGTCGATCTCGCGAGACTTCGTATATATCTTAATGGACGCACATGCGGAAGTCTCGCGTCTTTTGCGGTTAATTTTTAATGTCGCGGCTCGCGGACACTTGGATTACATCACACAAGCAGGATGGAGACATTTTGTGTTTGTTTTGTGTTCTTTTTTTAATGTTTTATCCGTGGTCACCGTTCACTGCCATTGTACTGGATGAGGCTGCTACCCTGTTTTCTGCTGAAACTCCAGGATTGTTTTTTTTCCTCTTCGCTTTTTCTCATCCACACCCACTGTGTGCACACACTGCAGTGCTCATGCCTCATGCTGATAGAAAATAGATCAGGATATCGAAAGAAACCTGCACACAGCACAGAAGGTTTTGTGGCTCATTTGCAGCTGGAAATGCACAGACAATATTCTTCAGTGTGGTGTGAATGCTGTTGTCACATGAGCATTATACTGATGTGATGTTTGCAGTCTAGACAAGGGATTAAAGTTCTGCCAATCCAATGCAGGTAACAAATGGCCCGGGCCTGGTTGGCTAAAATGCATGTAGTACGAAAAATGTCACATAGGCTGAAAGGGGTGTATTCCTGCTACACAGACTCTGTTTTTGTAGCATGTGGTTGCATGCCAGCTGACGAGATTCAAAGCAGGACAGATGATAGATGATCGGTTTCACTATTATTGTTTTTCCACCAAGTGAGCTCTGGTTCTTGAAATGCATCTGTTCAAGATTCTTGAAACCTTGGTGCTATCTAGCACCCACATTTTCAGTTATTAGTGGAACAGATGCATTCTGTTCTGTAATCACAGATGCATTTTCAACCTGTAGAAAAGGACACGCCCACTTTGGTTCAAACTTCAGGTCAAGGAAAACCTGCTGGTTTTTTGGGTTTCAGCTGGTAACCAACTTTACAGGCTCAAATCAAATTTATTTTTGGTCTAAATGGTCAGAACAGTTCAAAATTAGGTGCATGAACTAGAGCAATGCTAGTTCCATGTAGATGGAAAAGGCCTATGCTTGCATATTTAGTTTTCCCAAGTGATAATGCAGCGTTTTCTGCCATGTTTGGATGTGTAGCCTATATTAAATGGTGCTGAATTGATTAACCAGATTGTTTTAACTACAGGATCATGGGCACACTTGATTTGATTGGGTACAATGTAAAAACATCCACAAAGTTGTCCACTGCATTACATTGTTACAAACTGATTAAAATTAAGATTAGAATTCAGAAATATTATATTTAAACAGTACTCACTTTTACACTGAAATATGTAGTTTTATCTGTTGGAGGGCCGCACATAAAGGGAAAAAAGACCAGTCACGTGAAAACAGAGACGAGCAGTGCGATGCCCGTCTGGGTGCATGCTGCTTCTGTGGTCAGTGGAACAGATTCAGTTGATTATAATGGATGTGAACAAGCCCCATCTTTAAGTATTAAGCTTTAGGCTACTGCAGAACTTAAATGTACTCTCTTGAAGATATACTTGCAGAAGGAACTATTTTTTTTATGCCTCCAGTTGCATTAGACTGTTGTGGGCATTGTTATATATCAAGGAGCAGGATTATTTTGTAATAAGTAGTAAAAAGATACTTTATCAGTCATACCTGGTTATTTTATTAACAGTTTTCCAATTGATTTTCCAGACATTTTATTGGAAAATCCACTGATTCATGATGCATACTGATATTTTTATGTAGAATTAAATGTGCCCCTAATCACATTAAATAGGGTAGTATTAGTACACATAGTAATGTGTGAATGATGCTGCTTGTGTTGGAGCCACTTGTCCACGCATTGATGTTCGTAAGAAGCAAGTATATGATGAGCCTCACTGTTTGGTACAACGTGATTATGTGTGCTCACTTAGGTTCAAGTATTTTAGACTATGGCTGCATTTTTATTATTGTTATTTTTGTTTTATAAATTCTATCAATATCACTGGAGTTTCCACACACCTCTCACTGTACTGTGCATAACCTGCTGTAGATTTGTAGATGACTACTGAGAGCAGAAAAACATTCCCTGATAAACTTTGGATTTGGAGATAGTAAATGGTAAATGGACTGTATTTATATAGCGCTTTTCTAGTCTTCTAGACCACTCAAAGCGCTTTCACAATTACAGGTCACATTTACCCCATTCACACACACTTTCACACACTAATGACAGGTGGCTTCTTCTTCTACAAGTGTTTGCACTTAGGGGACCTTTCATTCATTACATTCTTTTCTTATACGAACTTTCCCCTCTTTCACTTATTTTTGTCTTGACTTTCAAGAATATTTCCTGAACCTGTTACTTAGTTGTCTTGAACATGTTAGCTGGCGCTCACTATAAGGATTCTCTGCGTTCCCTTAAACCTTCTGCTCTGACTAAAGGTCTCAGTATGCTTCAAACGAACTAGTTAGTTACTAACATTGTTGGACTCGGCCTTCTCTGGTTCTACCATTGACAAGAGCTTAGACATGTGTGGGGGGTGCTTCATCTTGTTTGTTCGTTTCAAGTAAACTCTAGTGCGTTTTTGGTTTAGGCAGGTGTGAAAGATGTCGATGAACTCTGGCGCAGACTAAACAACCACATCGAGACTAGCAAAAAAGAAGGGTCTGATTCCAGACATGCTCTGCTGTGGTTTGTTTGTGGTGTGAAAGCAAAATAACCTGACACGCCAAATGGTTTGTTACACAGAAGCCATCCATAGAAACTGTTTGGAAAAGGGCGGGCGCTTCCAAAAAACACTTGGCAGGTGATTAGATGAATCATCTGTTGCATCTAACATGGGCTAACTTTAACCAATCAGATCAACTCACTGAACTGAAGCCAAAGCTGGCCAGAAGAAGAGCAAAAACATCTTTTCCATTATTAAAAGACCTCAGTGCTGTTTTTTGCTCTTCTTTCAATAAAGAAATATTCTCCAGTTCTGATATAACTGATGCTATCACAGTATCTAACTTCATTGTTTGTAAGAGACATTTCTGTTTCTTGTTGTCGGTGCACCTAAAACCACACCCGTAGCTGCCAGTAGTCCCTCTGAGGACGCTGATTGGCTTGCACCACCTCTGGTGTGGACACAAAAATCCAGCTGCCTAGCAAGGTAAAAAAGCAAAATGGACCAACCAAGAAAGGTGTGTTGAGTGCGCATCATATTCAATGTACGTTGGGAGTTCCTCATTAAAAAGTGAGACAGAGCGACTGCAGTATTACTGCCAATTTCTACAAGTTTGTCGTTAATCAAATGGATGAAGTGCTAATGATGTAAGATGACATCACCAAAACTGACCAATAACTGAGCTACCTGAGCTAAGACTTCAAATTTACAGCTCTTGGTTTATTTGTAACCAGCCAGTGTGAACACAGAACATGCCAGAAATAAAAAATTACATTGGATCTGTTTTTTTATGGTCCAGACCGAATGAACTGAGATAAGGGTGTGACAGCAACCTTAGACGATTCAATAAATTCTTCGTTTGAAGCATCCTGAGGAGTTTAAAATTCAACTTTCTAGCACTTTGTTCACCGTCCTCTTCTTTTAACATCACACAGATCTTTGCAAGTTAGCTGTTGTAATATTTTATCAAATCACATTCCACTGTAATTATATTTTAGATATCCATAATAGCATTTCTCCTGGTCAAAATTGTATTCTTAGAATGGTAATTAAAGATATGCACAATAACATTATTACGAGTAGAAATTGTGTTTCAAGATGTCTATAACTTTGACTGTACTAATCAAAACTAAATTTAAGTATCTAAAAGTCCTTAAAAAATATAAAGCAAGCTATCATTTAAAATCTAGACTGGATGAATTGCAGATATCTGTAATTCAATTTTGAATATCCAAAAATACACTATGACCAGTAAAAATGTCATTACGGATATCCTAAATGGGCCTTATGACTAGTGAATATGCAGTTTCAGATATCTAATTAGATAATCTGAATTATGACTTGAAACAGTGCAACTGCAGATCTCCACAAATGTAGTACAGCTGTCTATTTCAGTGTTTTGTTTTGTTTTTTATTTTGGATATCTGAAATTAAACTTATGAGTACTAACGATTGGGTTGTAGATATCTGAAATGCTCTTTTTGACCAGGGAGGAATTAATAACAGATATCTGTAATACATATCCAGTCCATGGATATTAAATGTTAAAAGGCTTGCCATGTGTATTTAGTTGAGTTAGATAGGATAAGTTCAAATAGGATTTGGTTGTGCTGAGCTGAATCTCTTCAGCAAAGCTCATACGTGTTCATATCATTTTTCACTCCTGTCATCTGTTCTGTGCTTCTTTAAAGTGGGACTGATACTCCTAAAGGACGTGTACTTCTTTGGTAGAGCGCATCAAGAGTATGTATAGTACGATAACATTAAGGTAATTCCAAACTTTGACAGGAAAAAAAATGTGTAACAAAGTCAAAATGTTTTTTATTTTCCTCTTCACACATGTATGAATATACAGAACCTCCTGGTTGGAAGCAATCAGTTGACTTTGTAACTTTAAGTTAAGAGTTCAGATTGTTTAAGATGTTTTTGCTTTGAATACTTGAAGGCTGTTTGGAAATGTAAAAATAGAACTGTGGATGTTGTATTTTTAGGCTTATTGTATGGTGATTACATTTGCTCTGCTCTGTGTGTGTGTGTGTGTGTGTGTGTGTGTGTGTGTGTGTGTGTGTGTGTGTGTGTGTTTCCTGGTAAAAAATGAAAAGACTAAGGATTTGGGGTTGGAGTTGAAGAGATGATTTAATAAATTAGCACTTATAAAAAGTAATACCTTAATCATTGGCCCCCAAAAAATTAGTACAGAGATGCTAATTCTGTATTTTTGTTTTTTGCCTGAGCTGCACAGTCAACTAAAAACTCTGCAATGAAGTTAAAAGGAATAGTTGGATATTTTGGGAAATTTGCTCATTTGTTTTATTGCGGAGAGTTAAATGAGAAGATTGATATCACTTTCTTGTCTTACGGTAAATATGAAGCTGCCACAGACATTAGCTTAGCTTAGCATAAAGATAGGAAGCTTGGGAAAACAGCTAGGTTGGCTGTGCAGGCAAAAACAAAGAGAACAGTGCTTTAAAAGACAAACTTGTCGACCACACCTTGGACATGTTGGCCCTTTGTGAAGCCAGATGTTAAAAGGATACTACACTTTCCATGATAACCTACTCAGTATGTACTCACCATTATGCCGATGTGATGATAGGTGCAGATCTTCAGTTCACAAAACAATCCTGGAGTTTCAGCAGAAAACAGGGTAGCAGCCTCATCCAGTACAATGGCAGTGAATGGTGACCACGGATAAAACATTAAAAATAGCACACAAAACAAACACAAAATGTCTCCATCCTGCTTGTGTGGTGTAATCCAAGTGTCCGCGAGCCGCGGCATTAAAAATTCACCACAAAAGATGCCATTTACGCCATGTTTACATCTTACCGGCTACATGCTACAACTGATATTTCAGCTAAAAACATGGCGTAAATGGCATCTTTTGTGGTGAATTTTTAATGTCGCGGCTCGCGGACACTTGGATTATACCACACAAGCAGGATGGAGACATTTTGTGTTTGTTTTGTGTGCTATTTTTAACATTTTATCCGTGGTCACCATTCACTGCCATTGTACTGGATGAGGCTGCTACCCTGCTTCTCCTAAAACTCCAGGACTGTTTTGGAAATTGAAGATTTTCATCCCCCATCACATTGACATGGTGGTGAGTATATACTAAGTGGGTTAATCTCGCAAAGTGGAATATCGCTTTAAGTGATGTTGGCAGATGAGCCATTGACAATGTAAGAAAATAGCATGCTAACAGTAGGTATTGTTACCATGGTTATGCTAGTTGGCTAGCTAGCCAGCCGTTGGTTGGCTAACATTATCCAAGCAAGCATAATTACTCATTTCTCATATCATTGTTACAAACATCAGTGTAAGGTCTGGGTATGTCTGAGGTCACATTGATGTGAAGAATTAGTAGCTATGCTTGCTTCGTAACTGCTATGTTACATATGGAACATGATCTGAGAAATTAGTCACTTGCTAAGAAATGCATACAAAACTTGCCAGGATCAGGATCGCCCTAAGCATTGGTGTAGCCAAGTTCAAGGCCCCGGTCACGACCCAAGGTCCTTCTTTTGGTCTCTGTAGTCTCAGTTTCTTGATTTTGTTGGTGATCTGTTCTGTACTTCTGTTGAACCCAGCTGTAGTTGTCTTGACCTGTATCTGTTCAAATGCTGGTTTGGTTGTTGAAGCTCCCTCTAGTTTATTCGAACTTGTGTGGAGGACCATAGTGCAAGAAGACATGAAGTCTCCTCCATGGACCACTGCTGCTTCAATTTCATTTCCATGCTGAATTCTTCGTCTTCTTTGGATTAGGCAGACTAGACACTATACTATCTCAGTCTTTTTTTTTTTTTTTTTTAAATGATGACCACAACGTTTTAGTTGGTCTTGTTGGTCATGATAATCCTGCCCCCAGCCCTCTGATCTAAGTGGTTCTTGGTTCTAGACCAGCAAAGTGGTGGTGCCACTCTCAAACCAGGTTTCTTGGCCAAGACCCAGTTGTTTGGCTGTCGAAACACTGGCTCTGAACCAGTCCTTGGTGGAAGGCTTGGTGTAAAAGGTAAAAATAAAAAAAAATAAAAAACACCAACCAGGACCTCTAAAGCTCATTAGTAAGCAGAGGTTGCTACACCCTGCCAATAAATATTCTGACACATAACCCCTGTAAAACAACAACATAGCATTTTTACACTTTTTTCTTCTTTTGGTTTTTGTACAGGTTGAACAACCAACATAAAGTGTTCATTAGTGAGCCATAGTGGTGCTGGTAGGTTTACTATTGAACTTTGCAGAGAGCCAGGTTAGCTTGTTCCCCATTTATAGTGTACTAAGCTAAACAACTGGCTACTGGCTATAGCTGTATATTTACTGCACACACCAGAGTGGTATCAATTTTCTCATCTGTCAGCAAGAGAGCAAATAAGTATATTTCTCATAATGTTGACCTAGTCCTTTAAGATATCAGTTATGTGTGTTATATGTTTTAACTGGCATTTTGCAGGTCTTTACAGGTTAATGTGGTGTTATGGGACTGCAAGTTGGCAGCAAAGTGATGATAATGGTGCAAAAAAAGTTTCACCACCTAACCATAAACATGTTGGTTGACAAGTATCTAAAAAAATAAAAATCAAACATAAATTTGTTGATTCATTCATTTATTTTTTGGAAATGTCCGTTAGAATTCATCTCTGGCTATGTATCCACAATTCCTTGGGTAAAAGGAGTTCCGTGTATTTCAGGGTGTCTTTCACATTCACTCAACTGAATCTCGACACAGTCCCTTTAAAAGATATCATGTGTTCTTCACCATATGAAACCCTGCTGCACCACATTTCTAATCCATACTCCTGCGTGATGACATGGACCCTGGTTGAAATGTGCACTTGATGAAGGTAGAGTTTCACATACTGTACTGGAAGTCATTTTGCTTTAAATTAACGTTCATGTGTTCCACAAGAGGCGATCCAGTGAAATATTCTTATATTGGGATATGAATACAAGTCAAGTATTTGAAGAGGAGGAGAAAAGCTGGAGCTGGATTGTTTGTTTTTTTCCTGTGTTGCACTTTATAAACATTGTTATGATGTACAAATCAATCTGTCTCCAATTAAAGTCACTACACTCATGAGGGATTTCTGCTTCATTTTCCTGTTCAGTGACAAGAGGACCTGGGTGAATTCCTGGCTGAATTGGGGGGGGGGGGCTTTTCCTATCGCCCTCCCGTGGTCACTTATTTTTTTTAATCCCTGGTGGTGGTTAAATTCCTCTGCCTGCCAGTAAATGGTGCAACCACCAAACCATTGGAGCTACTTAAAAAACACATTACCCAGCAAGCAATTTTGCATTTAAAAGTACATCTAATAGCGGTCTCTACATACACCTGGGGCGTCATTTATAGAAATGATTCTTAGATTTGTTCTTGTACTTTAAACTTGAAATCATTTCCAACACTGATAAGTTGGACTCATTGAAGATATTGAGCATAAAAAAACTTGTTTATTCAGGCTGTGAGAAGAAAACTTGTAACTTAAGCACCCGTGATCTATAAATCTGCACTTAACTTATTGACAGCACCTGCCCTGCAATCAGTGATTTCCCCTTTTATTATGAAGTAGAAAAAAACTTGAAAGCTGAGAAAAGACAACTTGCTTTACTAATTTTTGAGTTTTGTATCAAATTCAAACTCTGAAATTTTGAAATCGACATGAAGCACAACCATCCAACCAAACCTATAACCGTCCAAACTACAATCTTTTGTTGGCATAATTTACCTCTCTTCTTGGGAAAACATGAATCTTTGAGTTGACATTTTGTATTTCTAAACTTGTTGAGTAAACTTATTTAAGTGAAAGTGAATAATGGTTAATAATTTAATATTTTTAATTGCAACCCTTTAATTTTCAAGCACCAAAATAATGATGAATCAGGTGAACAACTTTTAAAATACAGATGTTTTTGGGTTTCGAAACCTCAAAGATCCAAGTTTATGTAAAGAAGAAAAGTAAATTATTAAATCAATAAAATATTAAGATAGGCAAAAAAAATTGAGCCAATTTAAAAACTTTAGAGTTTGAATTTGACTTAAAAATTTTTTAATTTTTTTTACAGTGAATATTCATGGACCAAAAGAGAAGAACAAACTGGAAGGCAAGATCACAGTGATGGTAGTGGAGACTGAAGCCAGACATCATTTATTATTTGGTGGACAAAATAGTGAGGTCAGACTCGAGGCTTGGGAGTGTGTTGCTATTAATTCCTTACATCTTTAATTTATAATTTCTTTCACACTGGTCATAAACCTGACACAAAAGTCACCACAGGCTTGGGCTCATGTGTGTCCCAAACTGACATAACATAACCAGCAGGTAAATCACTTGCATCAAGTCTGATCTTTGCTTTGTGTTATAGATAACTAATGCATGATTTTCTACTTAAGTAGTCTAGCCAGACAACTACTGAGCAACAACATATTTCCCAGTGTCATTTTCCATCTTTTACAATGTGTAAATAACAGCTTATCATTAAATCAACCCCCAGGTGCCTGGATGAATTTCCTGTATTTAACCACTCAGCTTCTTATGTGAGAAATAACTTCACACCAATCAATAGGCCTATTGTCTTTCTTTCAACCTACAACTACAACAAATTATCAGGATGATTAAACAAATTTCTTACATTGATGTTATACCTGCATTTTAGCTGGTTGAAAAGAGGGTGAAGGAGTCTGTGATCTCCACCTTGCAAGCTGTGTGGGCAAAAATTACATTGAACTAATTTAAAGACCATTTTTGTTAGAAGGGGGTAACATGCAGCCGGGCTAAACTGGGGCTATATGTAGTTGAGATGTGGAGTGGAGAGAGTTGTGAGTGCATCCAACTCTATGTTACATGGCAATGATCACTACGACTCGTGCTTGGAATGACAGAATAAACTCAGTTCCAGTTTGTCACTGCCATTGTCACATTAGCTGTTACTATATATGATAATAACTAACTTTGTGTTGATTTTCACCTGCTGCTGAAACTGAATGCAACAACAAATCCTTTAAGTCACAATATGCCTGTATTATAACAATTAGACTTTTATTTAGGAAAATGTCTCACGCCCCTCTGTTGTTTTTTGTTTGTTGTTGTTAGTGTTTTGTAGAAAACATTCTACATTACATTCTACATTCTACAACATTCTCTACATTCATTCATTTCATTCTACAAAAATGGTGGAATCTGGTTGTCACAAATCTGCTTATTTAATATCAATAAATAACATCTAAACTTCATGAATCCACACCAAGTAGAGCTTAATGCATATATATTAATTTCATACATTTCATTAAATAATTCATGTGCGGTTTATTTCTCATAATGTAAACAACATTAAATATTTATTAAGAAACTATTTTTCTCATTACAACCTGATAATTTGATACCAAGAAATATATTTAATTATTTAAATTTTTTAATAAAATTGCATATGTTTAAACAACATTGTATGGGTTTTTTTTTATTTGCACAATAAATTTTTTCTGTCAAACCAACAATTATTGAAGAATATTCAAAGTGTTTGATACTAACTTTTAAAAATAAACTAAGGATCACATCACCAATCAGCAAACAATATACTGCTAGAAAGTAAAAAATAAATAAATTATAATATCACATCTATGAGAAAACATGTAATAACACTAGTGAAGCAATATAGCACCACTGACATTTGAACTTCATTGGTGTTACTGGTGTTAATACCACTGTCTAAAACACCAGTGGCATTTTGGAGTTAAAGAGCTGCCATGTGTCAGACCTGATGTCTTCATGTCTTCAGATATATAACTTAATTTAATTATTCAGGTGAATAACTGACACTTAAAACTTTCCATAGAGTATGTCTTTGTCCACTGCACTTCCTCCAATGACCTCCTAAACCACACAGAACTTCAAAGGGTCAGTGCATTATTTTAAAATAAATTGTTTGTGGAGCATTAACACCAATAACATTGTTTTGGGTGACTTATTAAATAAATTGCTAAAATTAAACATTGAACATTAGATGAATAAAGTTTGCTTCATCATTGCAAGGACAGTCTTTATTTACTGAACATATATAATTAATGTGATGATTGGGCCAACTTGAAGGATTTTGGTGACTAAAAAATTAACAGTACTTCCACCGTTTTTGTAGAATGACTCATATCTCACTGACTGCTAAAGGACAAGTGCATGTTACAAAAGGAAGCATTGTTTCACTGAGGACATAGTGCCACTAATGTGAAATACTACTTTTACACAGAACACTTGACGCTGTGCATGAGTCAAGAAATGTGTTAAAATGGAAAACTATTGCTGGCTTTAGAGAAAGCGACATTTGGATTACATAACTCTTACAAGTGTGTCTGACAGCAAAGCAAAGCAGTGAAAACATTCTAAAAATATAGAAATAAATATAGCATACACTTCAAGTGATACCGATTTTTTTTTGTAGGTGTGTTTTTATTTATGTTTTGCTGCTGACCCTGCCCACAGCAGCACATAGCTTAGCTTCCTCCACTGGAACTCCTGCTGCTTCTCCAAACTGAGGGCGTGTTGACCACCATCTATTGCAGGTAATACACTGACTATGGAGAGATACCTCAACCACACTTCAAATATCTGAACTATCCCTTTAAGAAGTCTGGGATTAAAAAGTAGTTTTTTTTTTCTTTTTCAAATTTGAAATTTCAAATTAATCCTATTAGTATGATGAGAAAATGAGGGATACAAACAGTTCATTACTGGCTGTATGAACAGAGGGGGCAGTGAGATTGATATGCACATGGTCCAGATATTTGTGTTAAGATCCTGGGAGGTCTGCGCTCCTCTCAACACTTTTATGGGTTGAAGTTAAGACAGAAAACAAGCACAGAAGACGAGCAAAAATGCTGAATAACAGCTGAACTAAGCTTCCAAAAATAGACAGGATAATACCAGAGGTAGGGCTTTTTTATTTCAAAATAAAAGAGGGATGCAATTTGGCAATCTGCTGTTATCACAGCCTGTAATACTATTTAGACCAGGGTTGTTTCTGGGGGTGTGTTCATGGGTAACACTGGGCACCCCTGAAAACGTGATTGGCCATACCAAGTGCCACCGAATTATCCTGATGTGTGACTGGTTATCTGTCCATCGAGAGGCAGGTCCTTAGTTTGAACCAACTGTTTGATGAGTATTTTTAAATGTGCTTTGTTTTCTAGTGTATTTCACCTACTTTTAATTTTTTGATAAGGTTAATTAATTAAAATAATACTTTTTACAAAATAAAAGCATTTTGCATGATAGAGCGTAGAGGTTGAATTAAAGTCTCAAAGCCTGAGGAAAGAGGTACAATGGAGATACAATTTCTATTGGACGAATAAAGTATGGAAGCTTTATATTATATTTTTTATTGGGTCACTCAGTTATATTGTGATTTGTAGGACTACTTATCATTTTATTAAGAATTTCAAACAGGAATGTTAAAAAAAACTGTAAAATACTGTAATGTTAGCAATTAAGTAGACATGATGTACTGTACATTAATGTGCACTTGCATGTGTGAACACACTTCCTTCATGTCACCCCTGCATAAGTCAGTGCCCCACTTGGGCCACCCCAGTGAAAAAAGTCTGTTAATGCCTCTGACTTAGACACCAAAATTTGACTTTAACAAAGCATATCTATGAGAAAAAGAGAAATCCATAAGAAGTCATCTGAAGTATGGCATTTCTTCTTTCTTTGTTGCTGTGCACAGAATTATACACAAGTAAATCAATCAAAAGTGCTGCTTACTTGTATTTATTTATTCTACTCTTATACTTTTAGGTTTTTAACAATTGCTTGGGCAAACATTAAAGTGTCACCATTTTCAAATCATTTACATCCAGAAAATAATCAGGAGATTAATTAATAAGGAAAATAATTAGCTGCAAATGAGCTCCACTTTAACCAACTACAACAGTGCAATTCTGCTTAGACAATGCATGAGAAATAATAATTTGATGTTATATTATAACATTCATAGGAGACATTTTACTGCGTCAGGTACTTTTAATACTGTGAGTATATTTTCCTGATTACACTTCCATAAGCTTCAATACTTCTTACAGAGTATTTTCACAGTGCTATGTTAGTACTTTTACTACAATAAAAATACTTCTCCCACCACTTGCTGTACATTCTGAAAAGCAATACAAATGAGAGTTTTAGTTTGAAAGTCATGACAGGAAGTATTTGTGTGTCGTGTCTCGTGCGGTGCGACGGTGACGGAACCGCTTGCTACAGGCACCCGCGCGCCACCAAACATCAAAACACGCCACAAATCTACACCAGCAGCAGGACTGGAGATGAAGACGCCGTGAACCGATCTGAGAGCAGCTCAGGGGGGCAGGTAAGCCGTCCTGTCAGCGTCTCACTACCGCTCAACATTTGGAGGAAGAGGCGGGATTCAAAGGAAATCAAAATGCGACATTGTAGCCATATGTTTCCTACAGCGCAGAGAGAGCAGCCCAACATTCACAAGAAATGACAAAAACAAGAAAATACTGTTTCTGTCCATGGAGTCTGGTGGATGTAAAGAGAGAAGAGACGGTGGCTTCAGTTCTCTGTTGTTGTCTAACAACAAAGTAAAGTGACGAACATGTTCTAAATGTAGTGTACACTTAAACCCATATTGATCTTTTTAGGTGCGAAAATGCGTTTTGCTGCTGCTCACATGTACAGCGGTCCACAGCAGGACATTACATAGTTATTGGGACTCCTGAGGAAGCTGTCAATCAAACTTGAGCTGACACACCCACTCACATACACACTCATGAAGGATGGTCTAAACAGCTAAATGAGCTGTTTTTGAACCCAACTTTCTAATAATTCTGTTTATTTTCATTCAGATCTTTGTGGATGCTCAGAGGCTTTAAAGGGATAGTTCACTCAGAATGAAAATTCAGTCATTATCTACTCAACCTCATGCCAATTGAAGGTCGGGTTTAGTTCTTTACTACACAAAACACTGCTGGAGTTTCAGAGGAAAACAGTGTCGTTGGATCAAACAATGGGAGATTGTGCTGCGTTTTGCAGACTAGTGAACTAAACATGACCTTCAGTCATTATTAGGGTGAGTAGATAATGACTGAATTTTCATTTTTGGGTGAACCGTCCCTTTAAAGTGAGGCATCGCAACTTCACTTTCTGGGGACCCACTTTAAAAAATGACAAACCATCTTCACCCAGTATGTGAGATTTATTAGGACGTCCAAAACTTAAGTATCAGCAGGGAAATATTTCTGTATGAAGCACAGTGGTGGTAAAACAACACCAACAACAATGCCTTGGTGACCGACTGACGGGCTACAGGTTGTAGAGACAGTTTGAGATGGGAGAGGAAGGGATTTTATTTCTTGGGGTCAGCTAAATAACAAAATGTTCAAAATAATTGAATAATAATGTTGAATTGTGAAATTTTGACTCATTTTCTGCAATAGAAATTACATTTTTATCATTACAGAGAGAGTAAAGCATCGAAAAAAGGTACCGTTGGGTACCGGTACCAAATGCCAGGTACCGATAATAGTACTGTATCGGTTCAGTGTTCAAGTTTGTACTGTCACATTAGGGATAGGATAACATGCCATTCTCAATCTTTATAGCATTTACTAAACTTAAAGGAGGATTAACAATACTATCAATATGATCAAGGATATTTAATCCTGCAACTAAAAATTACATTTCTAATCCCCCCAGGGGGTTTAATAAGTTAATTATTATTATTCTTTTACTTCAACCTCTACTGCTGATGTTGCAAAATCTGTTGTTCTTCCTGCACCAACGATGTCAAAGTAATGTTGAAGGTAATAAGGAAGAACTACAGGTTGTTTCAGCTTGGATTTCTGTGATCCTCCTCTGGGCAGCCAGAGAGTGTATTGGATGAGTATTTTTGTTATCTAATGCTATGTTTTGTCAAAGTAATAGCTAAAGGCCAGGCTAAAGTGGTGATACACAGCAACAACATGATCACAGGTGTCAGACACTCGAACACAATGGGTACACGTTTCATCACACTGATTGGATATCCACATGAAAAATGATGAATTATCCCTTTAACACACAAAGGCTTATAGCCATGCTCACAATATGCTATCATTGATAACTCATTTCAGGTAATGTCAGCAGAGCAGCGTCAGCATCTCTTTTTTATCTGTTTCATAAGTCAGCAGCATGTTAGTTGCTTCTGTATTTTCACATGAGGACATGAAGAGGTTGAAGACAAGGCCATTCCTGAAACAGACATTTTACATGGTGAAAGCTGGACATATGATTTTGTCTATAGAGACAGGGAAAGAGGCAAGACGTAATGAAAACTATATAATAGACAAAAAGATCATAATCAAAAATGTATGAATGTAAGGTATAAGAGTGGAACACGGTTCATAACATTGCAGCAGTTTGATTATTTCAAGCTTTTTCCTGTACATTTGCCATATGGTGATTTATCCTGACAGATAGATATTGTGATATTGACAAATGTAACCTGTGGACAGTGTGGATCATTTTGCAGTGAAGAATGGTTGAGTTAGTTCTTTGTCTCTCTTTCCTTCCAGTACTCTTTTGTGATCCCCATCAAGCTTACAGACCCTGGCATGAGGTGAGCTGTCTGACAGCGTTACAGTCAAGATTTCATGCAGAGCCTTTAACTGTGAGACTGTGGAATGAGTAGATCTGTGCTGTAACTAACTGATTTAGTCACTCAGTATAGCAAAATGGAAAATGTTCACTGGTGTGTCTTTTTTTCCCAGCATGCAGCTGTGAGCTCAGCATCACTGTTTACATACTTGCCTGCATTCTTTGAAAGGATTAAAACAGAGATGAACTGTGCACTATTGTGTATGACTGGCTGCTAATCAACGTTTAGTTATAGCTTAGATAATAAATTCAGAATATACATCAACATCTTGACAATTAGAACAAAACCATATTTTGAGGGGGGGGGTTTACTGTTAAATTATGCCAAGAATATTTTAAAAGATCAAACTCTTCACTAGTAAACCTTGTAATGGGACAGCCTCCTAGTGATTCATTTTTCAATTAAATGTAGATGTCAGCTCCGGCAGATGGAAGATGTGACAGAGTCAACGTCTTACAGAATTGACAAAATACTTGCAGTGCTTAACACATTTATTAGACCACCTGTCACAAAAAATAAAAATGTTATTGTTATTTATTTGGCAAATAACAAAGTGAAACAAATAAATAGTCCTTTTTCACACATAATAACCAAAAAACTTCATACTTTGTACGGCCTCCTTTGGCCTTGATAACAGCTGCATTCTTGCTGGCATTGTTTTTATGTACTTTTTGACAGTCTCTTTTGTTTTTGAGTTCCAAATAGTTTCTAGTTGTTCCCACAGACTTGCTTTAGATGAAATTTTTGTGTGATCAATCTTTGAACCCACTAAATCCCAAATTTGTTCAATAGGATTCAAATCCGGACTTTGACTTGGCCAGTCCATCAGTTCCAGTTCTCCAGATTCCTTTTTATTGGTCAAATAGTCTCTGCACAGCTTTGAAGTATATTTGGGGTCATTGTCTTGTTGGTATATGAACCCACGATCAATCAGATTCAGTCCAGAAGGGATTCTATGATGCACTAAGATGTTGTGGTAGACCTTCTTCTTCATGATACCGTCGATTTTCACTCATTAGCCCACGCCGTTTCCACAAATGTAACCCCATACCATAATGGAATCTCCACTGTGTTTCACTGTGGGTGCAATGCATCTGGCATCAAAACGTTCTCCAGCTTTTCTGCAGACATAAACACAACGATGCTGACCGAAGAGTTCAAACTTGGACGCGTCCGTCCAGAGTACCTTCTTCCAGTCATCAACAATCCAGTGTTTGTGCTCCCTAGCTAATCTGAGACATTTCTGGATGTTTGCAGGCCTCAATACTGGCTTCTTAACAGCTAGTCTTCCCTTTAAGCCTTGTTCTGTCAGTCGTCTGCTTGTGGTCATTCTGGAGACTTTCTCAGACTCTGATCTAGAGGCATTTATCTCTGCCTGAAGATCAGCAGCGGTCTTCCTTTTGTCTCTAGTACTTCAAATCTTGAGGTGTCTGACATCTGCTTCAGTTAACTTTCGTTTCCTGCCTCTTCCTTGGTGCATTTTGTAAGCATCAGTCTCTGCAATTGAAACAATTCCCCCATGAGCAAGCACTTTGGCGACAGCGGCGAGGAAAAACTTCCTTTTAACAGGCAGAAACCTCGGACAGATCCATGACTCATGGTAGGCGGCGATCTGACAGCACCAGTCGGGTTGAGAGGGAAAGAGGAGAAGGGAAAGAAAGAGGGGAGGTGGGAGGGGTGGAAGAGAGAGAGAAAAGAACAGAGGCAGAGAGAACAGTAGTAACAGAACATCAATAGTAAAACTATGTGTAGGGAATAGTAGTACATATAAATATGTAAGCTGTATGTAAATAATAATACTAATATTAGATGTTACAATAATGATAATAAAAATAATAATAATAATAGTAGCAACAACAGTGTGATCAAGTCAGAATTCAACCATTAAAACTCATTCTTATGTTCAGGAATGCAAGTAAATAACTATAATTTGACATCTTAATCAAGAAATAATAATGTGCTTTACTATTTTTTCAGTTTGTAAAATAGTAAATTTGAAAATTAATGGATAACAATAATTATTATATTTTAGCATTAAAAATATCATTTTGGTTAAACAGCTTCTACATACTGGTGTATTAACTATTACAGAAACATAAAAAACGATTTTGGTAATTACCAATGCTGTTAATTTAGGCCACCCAACCTTACATTGGGTGGTGGTCTAATAAATTTATTTTTTCATTTCATTTCATTTTTTCATTCAGTATAGTCGTAGTGAGCAGCCATTTTATTTTTTTAAGTTGCTTGGAGCAATATTGTTTGATGAATTTATATAAAAACAGAAAGTTTACTTGTGCTTGAGCAGTATTCCCTCTTTTTAAACCAGGAAGTGAGACAGGGTCCGTAGGATATAGCTAATCCTTTTTATGCCTGATTAAATCATGCTTTTGTAAAAATCTGGCAGTTGACGGAAATCTGGGACACAACTTTAACGGGCCAACATTTTCATTACACCTATGTTATCAGTAGGCATTCTTAGTTTTAGATTTTGAAGGCTTTTAACACATTTTTAAATTGTTTGAAATTGATTAACATGATTTTCCAAATTCTCGAGAATGGGTGATGTACTATATATTTCCATTACAGAGTTATGTCATATTCACCACGCTACTGAACTGACTTTCTCTTTTTAAAGGGTAACCTTGGCATTTTTTGGTATTTTTCAACTTATTTTCCCATGTTTTTGTGTCTAAGTGAGTCCTTGGGACAACTATTTTTGGTTCAGTGTTGAAGGAGAAAGCAGGGTCCAGGGGCCTCATTACAGAAAATGTTCCTATTTGCTTGTCTTATCTTACCTTAAGCTTCTGTGATGGGAAAATTCTTTTCCTATTACAGAAGAAGTTCTGAAACTCATGGCTGTGTCCTGCTCTATATCAAAGCTTGACTCGTCTCTTAACTTAGGAACCTAACTACATGATTCTTCAATCATCACACGTCCTGTCATGTCTGTATCCTAGTACAGGAGACAGCTTGTGTCAGTGACAATGGCTGTCTCCCTTTACTTGTCAGTGACTAGCTAGTGAATATGTACCCTTTAATACACAATCTGAGAAATTTAAAACATCATCATAGGGTTTGAGTAGCTTTTAATCAACATTTTGGTGTTCATATGCTTCCCCATCTTCATCGTCATTGCCGTACAGACCTAACATTGATGGCACTGCCACCTTTGGCAGTTGTTTTGAAATATTGTTATTATTATTTGATTTAGGAAGCTTTTGTAATGAGGTCCCAGGTCAAAAATAAATTGGTCACCTTTAAACATGAATCCTTTCTCTTTTTTTCACTTTAAGATTATTTCCAAAACCCTGCTACTTTCCATGTTTTCTGTTGCAGTTAAAGAGATTGTTTGAACTTCTGGGAAATGTGCATTTGCTTTCTGTTCAAAAATCTGATGTCTGTACTGTAAATATAAAGCTACAGCCAGAAGTTTGCAGTTAGCTTAGCCGAGTAGAAAGACTGGAAATGAGGAAACAAACAAATGGGAAATCTCTGAATATGTTCTTTGTCTTTTGTTTAACCAGAACAAAAACTCTGTGGTGATCATTTGCCATTGTACAGTGGGTTATGTGCAAAACAGTTTCTTGGCTGTGAGCAGTAACTTCCTGGAATCTCTGCTGATCACCTGGAATCCCCTCCTAGTCAAAGACTAATAAGTATTAATCACTGACCTTTAGAGCTGCTGGTAGCTACAAAAGAGAAAGGTCTGCACACTGCTGGCCTCCAATTAAATCAGTATATTGTCTTTGAAGACATACTGAGAGCATTTTAATCTGTCAGATCTTTCTCAGTCTTTGTGCTGAACTAAGTCAACCTTTATTTCAAATGGGGCAAAAAACTAAATGAAATATTGTGTTGTGAAGATGCACTCTCATACATTTAAAGACGTTCACATGAAGCTCTGCATAAACTAAAGAAGCATGTGCAAATAATGATTAAAAAATGTAATTAAATTTACTAAATTAATACAGAAACTTGTAAAATATCAATTGTTTCAGAGCCTCTCAGATCTGTGGACAAGATCATTGTTGGTTGTGAATTACATACAGTATGTAATTTACACACTGGTACAACCTGTCACACCAGCTAACCTGGTAGTACAAGTTAGCTTTGCCTTACTGGGATATGATGTGTTTGTGTTTTACCTCAGTGTCTGTCTGTGTTTAACATCTGCTTCATCAGTTTAAAACATGTATTTGTAATGTATGCTTTTATCATAACATTGTGGTTATTATTGTGTAAGTACTGCACATGACACTTATCTGTTTTTTGCCACTCTTCTTCTCTGCAGTAACTACTGTAAGAAAGCTTCCCTGCCTGTCCACATTCTGTATCTTCACCTGCAGTAAGTATCATCATATCTTCACTAAAATGTTTCCAGAGGTTTTGAGAATCATTTCAAGTTCAAGGTTCAAGGTTCAAGGAGTCATTATTGTCCCCGTTTGGCAAATCGCTCTACAGCCAGCAGTAACAAACAGTCAACAGCCACAGAATAACAACAACATATAATCACAGAGGACAACAATAAATAGAACAATCAGATAGACAGTCACTCATTTAGAAGGCCAGTGGCAACAGGGACAAAAGAATATTTCAAATATGTGGAATTGGTTTTTGAAAATTAATGGATTGTTTCAAGACTAGATTACCAAGTGGACGGAGTGCTCAACATCTCTTGGTTCAATGTCTTTAAAAATTCTAAATCAAAACTAAAATGCAGGAAATTCAGATCCTGCAGTATACTACCTATCCTGTGACCATGTCTTGTAAACTTTTAAGACTTTCCTTTTGTTTTAATTTGTGCTCATGATGCATATTTCTAAATAAAATTACATTTGATGAAATATTGTCAAAATGACAGAAAAAGAAAAAGAAAACAAAACTTGGGACCAGGGGTCCGTTTCACAAAGCAGGTTTAGTGAAAACTCTGAGTCTGTTAACCCTGAAATGAGGGAAACCCTGAGTTTTCTGTTTCAGAAAGGGAGGTAACTCAAACCATAGAAAGAGGGGTAACTCTAGCCTGTTTCACAGAGAGAGGTAACTTGAGCTCTTGGTCAGTTACCGTAGTAACAGACTCTATGAACCTAACCTAGTCAGGACAAGGTTTTTCTCAATGAACCTCGAGTTTCTCTCTGTCTCCGCCCTCTTTCAGCCACACTATTTGATATTCTCATTCATTCAGTCAGTCAGCAGGCGAGTTTTGGCGTAGCATAGTTCTTAACGATCCAGTGGATGAAGGAGCAGCATTACTGCGCAGAGAATTAAATATTCGTCGGGAGATTATTATCAGACCCCGCATAGATGTTCTTGCATTATTATCTTTTTGAGCGGTACCGTTTCACGTCACAGTCCATAATCTACATACACAACCTAATCCGTCCTTACATTTGCAACATTACCAACCGCAGTCATGCTCTCGCATCCCATCAGATATTGTGTGTTGCGCTGCAGTTCTTTGCAAATGGAAGTTTTTTGTATAATGTCGGGGATGCAGAGCATTTAAGTAAGGCAACTGTATGCACCTAAATGAAATAACTTAATAGGCTACCATCCAAACAGTTATATTAGGCTAATAATAAAATTGTGGGTGTGTGTGGGCGGGGTAGAGGTGTGGGGTTATATTAATAATATGTATGCAAGCATACGCGGTTCCCAGGACCAGCGGTGCTGGGAACCCTATTGTTTTTGTTCAGATTTTTATTATAGTTTCCTATTTTTATTCTTCCGTTGGTAAAAGTGGTGATGCAGGCTAAACCGTGCAAGGGAGGGTGCTGCAATTTGGAGGGTTGGTCCAGACCCCTGCAGGGATCTCAGATGCAGAAAATTACATATGAATGCTAGCAGGGGGCGCTATAACCAAGGGAATCGCGTTTTGGGCTATAACTCCCACACCATATGTCACACATTCAAACACCTCATATCCACAGATTCCCTGCATAGCCCTGAATCACCTGGGCTGGGCCACGCCCATTTCCGCCTATAATTTTTTTTTTCTTCGCGAAAACTGGAAAATTTACTTTTTCAAACAACACCGATTTTTATGAAACTTGGTGGTTATCATGCTGGGTCACACCTGAGGCCATAACTTCAAGGTAATCACGACTGGTGGGCGTGGCTTATTACGAGATAAACAACAAACATTTATTTCAGCTCAAGTATTATGCTGAGGGCTTTGAAATTTACAGGGTATATATGGAATAGGACACAGACCACCCATACCAGAAATTGTGTGTCTACTCCACTAGGTGGCCCTATAACGGATGCAAACCTGTAGCTTCCACATTTTAACTCACATCTTCATAAACTTTATATCCACGTGTTCCCTGAATAGATTCACATCTTCTGACATAGGCCACGCCCACTCCCACAACATATTTCTCTTTGGAAAACGCAACACATCAAAAACCTACTTTTTTGAACTCCTCCTAGGGTTCAAGCTCCATCTGCACGAAATCTTGCACATACAATCTCCAGACTTGCCTGATCTAAAGTTATCAAAAGAATTTTGCTATTCCAAAAAATGCGGTACTTATAAATAAACAATTTTTTCTGCTAGCTAAAAAACACATACTGTTGCATATTTTTGTCAAAGTAAAAACTATCAACATGAAACTCAAAGGACTTGTTTCAGACTTCAACCAGAGGCTCTGTACCAAATTTGGCGCAAATTGGCCAATAAGGGGCGCTGAAAGTGACATGAATGTTGATCAGATTTGCACGAAATTTGGTGAGCATGATGTGGAGTCACTCCCAAGGCCAGCCGTAAAGAGTGGGCGTGGCTTGTTACAAAAAAAACATATTCAGCCTTTCAAACTTCCAGTGCTCTTCCCATTACAATACAGCGGCGATAAACGGGCACTTGCATGTCAGCATGCAGGCGATCCAGATTTCTGAACAGATTTATTCGGGTTCCGTGGGCTCGGCGAGAGCTGGGGGCTGAGTTGCGCGGGGAGGCTTGGCAGTTCTAGTTCTAGTAATATTATTGTGATTGCAACGGACTACATTAAAACTTACACATTGACCCGGGCAGCAATGTTCTCCCACGCCGTCTCCCTCTCTTTTGCAGCTGCAGCACTTTCTAAAAACGTGTTCAAACTCGCCATATGAGCGCATTAAGATTTCCAATTCAAGTGGGGTGAAAAACGCAGCCTTCCGCTTCCCCGTTGCCATGGTGACTCGTCGAATCGGGGCTCCATTGATGCTGGCTTTTTATAGTTGTGGTGCATGCGCTGAACTCCAGGTGAAACTACTCCGAGTTGATTAAACCAACTCAAATCAGCTGTTCTGGAACCGGAAACTCAGAGTTTCCTATCTCAGAGTAGATCAACTCAGAGTTCAAGGTTACACTCAGAATTTGTTGAACCTGCTTTGTGAAACGGACCCCAGGTGCTATTATTCCAGTATTCTGGTGAGTTTCTGGATGTTGGAGTGGTGGGGCAGTAGAGGATAGGGGCCCCCTAACAGGTCAGCACAACACAACCTGAGGAATAACTTGTGATAAAGAATGCTTTAATGTATATTAATGTTTATTGGTTGAGTGTTGGTTTGATGGTGTTTCACCACAATTCATACAACAATCATAAGCTTTGCAAAAAGTAGTTTGGTGAAGCCGTTCATAAGACCACATCAATCCAATGCTATTTCACTCAATCTTCAAATGTGACTGTAATATATTTAAAGAATCAAACATGAACTGCTGTTTTTTGTCTTGAACGTTATAAAGGAGGATTCAGAAGCAGCAGATTGAATTGGCTGCAGAAACAGATTTTGTTCTAAGATGTCTATTGTCAGCGCTAGTGTTGTTCCGATACCATTTTTTGGCCCCCGATACCGATTCCGATACCCGGCTGTGCAGTATCGGCCGATGCCGATACCGTACCGATACCACGCCGTTTGAAAAAACTAAATATAAGAGCACTCCTCATTCTTCTCCACCTCTTGGGTCAGTGCACTCTTTGCAAGCTTGCTGCTTTCTGCACTTGTTAAGTATCTGCAGTAACATAGTAAACAGAATACATGTGTTGAATAAACAGTCTATTTCCATAGTTCTTCATGCTGGTGAGAGTGAGACATGGGCTAGATTCACATGAATGTGCATTAATAATAATATGTGCATTTGTAATAAAGCAAGGTGCAACATCTGGACATCTAAAATATTATATTCTGTGATTCTAATTAGGGTTGTGCCGATTGGCGATTGAAGGGATGAACAACAATAGTTTTTTTTCCCTTGGCGATATTACCAGAGGTTGTGGTGAACGCACAATTAAGAGAGGGAGGGAGGGAGAGACAGACAGACAGATAGGCAGAGAGACAGAGAGGTGGAGAGACAGAGAGAGAGAGAGGAGGGAGGGGGAGAGAGAGCGGGCGTGTGTGTGTGTGTGTGTGTGTGTGTGTGTGTGCGCGCGCGCGCATGACGGCGAGCTTACTGCGGCTATAATTAATTGATTAATAAGAACAAAGCACCATGAATTCAAACTCTTCCGACGCTTAATGCA
>JAJHUR010136801.1:3228-22789 GCA_027495735.1 Lutjanus campechanus
AAAGGAAAATCTCTCCATTTTGTCTTTGAACCATAAAGTACAGAGAAACTTAAATTCTTATCCATGGAAACTATTGACAAACAAGTATTTTTATTATCAATTAATCTGCTGATTATTTTCATGTCTAATAGCCTATAAAGACTCTTCAGGCTGGTTTCACAGACTAGTCCCAGACTAAAATGCCTGTTTCATCTTTCTTAACTTGCACAGATTTATATTTAAATAGTCACAGATTTCGCCTGTTCTGGATTAAACTAAGATGATTGTAAGAAGGAGGATTAGAGCTGCTCCAGGACTGAAGCTTAAATTAATCCTTAAAAAAGGCAGGTTTAACTTCTGTTTAGTCCTGTTTGTGAGGGTGCTCGGCCTGTTATATCTAAATCAAGGGTGTCCAAAACCAAGGCTTAATGGTCGACACTTATTGTAATTTATTGAACTGTAGAGTTAAGATGTTAAATGGTACTATGATCCCAAGTTCCCCTAATTTACTGACCTCCTGAGCAAAATTAATGATGGATCCTGCATATTTAAAGAGCTTTTTTTTTAAACATGATTTTTGGACTATAGCATCGCCACATTGGGTGCACACCCCACCAAGTGAGCAGGGCAGCCATTAAAGAGCAAATAAAACCACATAAACAACAATTTATATAACAATAATTGTTAAGAGTTCTTCTGTCAGGCCAGTTGAACCTTACGGCAGGCCAGCTTTGGTCCACAGTCCCCACATTGGGCAGCATTAATCTAAAAGAAGACCAGCATTTCCTACAGAGGCCTGACGAGTCTGGTTTTAATTTCCAATAACTGAACAGTTTGACTCAGCTGGTTTTCGTAGCGTGTTTTCATCCTCACTGCAGTTTTTTGAACAGATTCTTTTCCCCTCTGTCCCTGTTTTGTCTCCAGATTGACACAAGTCCTTGCCTTATTAATTTTATGTAAGACACGTTCATGTTCATTTTGGTTCACAAAATGTAATATTATTGCTTAAAAAATGACAAGTAATATTGCAGCTACTGTAATTTTCACCTTTGTAGACTTGAACTGACTGAAATCTGTCAGGGTTCCGGTTCTGCAGATCCGGAGGGTGCACAGTTGGATTCAGCCTCAGTGGGAGTGGAGGTGGGGTTTGTGAGCAGGTCTGCAGGTGGATGTTGATTTCAGGCAACTTTTAGAGGTGAGATTGTTTTATCAGGCTGTCGATTGACTGCAGAGTTGGTGGCTGACGGACAAATAAGGTCGAATGCATTCATAAAAATTGTCTGAAAGAAAGAATTAGCACTGTGATAAGAGAGTATTGTTTTATCCTCCTACAATATTTATGGGGACAAAGAAGACATTTTTTTTTTTTTTACCACACTTTCTACTTTACCTTCATGCTGATGCTGTAATTCTTTTTCTTCCGTGCTGACGCTGAGATACTTTGATCCGATCATATTTATTGACCTCATGTCTGTGGTTGTTGTCGCAGTAAAAGTTGGTGATACAAACTTTGCCGCAGGAAAAGGATGAAATGTTCAGAGGACACGCTGTGTAACAACATACTGTCTCACTGTCGAGACCCAGAGAAACCCTAAACTTCGCCGTTCATCCGCAGCTGTTCCTGTTGCGGTCGCCAAATAGAGGAAGTTTGTGTCTCTTATCAAATATTTATAGATGTTACTCGGCTCTAAATTAAAACAAATCTATTTTTGTCGTCCTTTTTTACTGTCTGTCTTTGAAGCGGAGCACGTTAACGGCTTTATGCCTGAGATACATGCTTCACGGCGAGCCAAAGTGAACCGCGGTTTAAATTTAGCTCGTGTGTGTGTTTGTACCGTAAAAGTGGGTCATTTCACTCCATCTTTTTCTTTCTGGCTCCGTCTCTCTGACTCATTTTTTTCTGTCTTTCTCATTCTCACTTCCTCTCTTTCTCTCCCTACAACTTTTTTTTTCCCTTTTCATCCTCCTCCTCTCACTTCATCTCTATCCCCTCCCTTTTTTTTCTCTTTTTTTTTATCCCTCCTTCGCTCGCCGCACAGCTGAGAAATGTTCAAAGCCGAGCACATCTGCGCCTGCTTGACACAGGACCAACCAATCATAGCTGATCTAGCCCCGGGGTTGGAGAGGGCAGTCTGTGAAGTTTGAGCACAGTTAACTTTTGATAGGATGTCAGGGTGAATTAAGAGCCCCACAGAGACTCGAGCTGGCTGGATAACTTGTTACATGACTTCACTTTGATAGTTAGTCATGCAGTCGATCCGCATTGTCTCTACAGCTGACATATGAACTGATAGGATAAATAAGGAAGATACGATGACGCCAAAACGTGTCTTTTAAGCTAATACTGTGCTTTTTATATTAAAAGGATAGTTTGGATTGTTTGAAGTAGGGTTGTTGTCTAAAGTCAGTGTATTACCTGCAGTTACCAATTTGGAGTAACATGTAGAAAGTTGTGCAATGCACTGCTGTGGACAGGAGCAGCAGCATCAGTTGAAGTGTACACTGTATTTAGAATATTTCTCACTTTACTTTGCCCTCAGATAGTCAGAAAGCACTGTTATATAAGCCCAGTATCACTCTCTCCAAACCAACCAAACTCCATATGCAAAATCAGGAATTTTACCCCACAGAACACGGGAGTAGACGACAACCCGCTGCCTCGATCTGTTAGTTTGTTTGTGTGGTTGTGTAACTTCGGTGAAGCCAAAATATCCTAAACAAAACACCAAAACCACACCAAAGTCACACAATAACATAAACAAACTAATGGCAGCGGTAGACCAGCAACTCCCATGTCCTGTGTGGTAAAATGAGTGATTTTACCTGTGGAGTTTGGTTGGTTTTAAGAGAGTGAAGTTTGACTTATATAATAGTGGTTTTCCATCAGAAAAGGCTGTCTGATGGCAAAGTGATGAAATGATTCTAAATATATCGCACATTTAAACTGAATTTTATTTTATATGACACAAACTAATGATAAGATGACAAATTATAGCATTAATGATGATTAATCATCAATATTTATTATTTATTTTAAACTTGTTTTTCATAGTAAAATAAGTATTAACTACATGTAATTATCAATTTCCCAGTTATTAATGATGGTTATTATTTCTGCTGATCCTCTCCTGAGGTGTTTTTAACTGATGGTTGTTTTATTTTGGCTTTAATTTGATCTATTTTTATTTTTAATGTTTTATTATGCCTCATGCCTCATTTTAGTCATGGTTTAATTGAGCTGTTCTTAATTCTCGGTCAGTTCAGACTGTGAGATTCTTATGTAGGCTTATTATGCGTTAATGAATGCACTAAAGCCAGTAAGCCTTAAAGGACCTTGACAAGAATTCCTCCAGATGCCATGTCTTATTAGTAATGGATCATTACATGTATATTACCAGGCTGCGCTTATGCAACAGTCTTGGATTTAACCCTTCTTGCACCGACCTGATATAAGCTTTCATCCGACACGAGCTAACGGTTAAATAAAAAGCACAAAATAAGCTGAAGCCTCTAATTGCTTTTGCACTTCTGGCTGTTTGAACTTAATGTTTGAACTTTCAGCTCACTAATGAAGCGTGTAGTGGCAACAAATTCCCTTTAATTTATGCTCTTAAATCAAGCACCAACAAGAGCTGACCCGCTGAATGTTACCTGAGCTCACCTGCGCCTCTTGAATCAGATTGCAGAAGCCGGCTCATGAATTTTAATGTTGCGGGTAAAGCCATAACCGGTAGGTCTTATTAATGACTTTCGGATCAGTCGGGGTAACAGACACAGATGCCCTACTTATTTCAGCATTTGAAACAGAAACACCTAAACCTTTTGAGGCTTGAAGTGGAATACCTAGTTGGCTTTTATATAACCGTGTGCTCTCATTCCCGTGAAAGCAGCAACTCTCACTCAGTCTGACACTTCAGATCTGCTCTAACTAAGCTGTTGATGGCTGCAACATGTTGAAAGAATGAAGCTTCAGTTTTGTTACGGTGCAGGAAGCTCTTAAATTTTACATATTCTCTCTGAGCAGAAGCAGAACACGAGCTTGTTTGCAGGTCGTGTTTTACTCCAGGACCTTTTCTCCCTCACAGACTATTGCTGTGGTGCCATTTAGGAAACACAATTAACTCTTTATTGCTCCGGTGAAGCTGCCCGTTAGCCGACGCAGCGAGGTTGTACATGGCAGCTTCAAGGTGTTAATAAGGACGACGCCAGTGCAGTAATGAAAAACAAAACTGTACCAAAAAGACCTGCATCTGCTCAACAAATCATGCATCTCCAGTTGGTATTTTACAACCCAAATGTTTGGGATTGCAATCAAAAATGTCTTGATACCAGATCAGCCTGTAACGATATTCAGTGACATTCAGTGGACATGCTCAGGTCATGGCCAGATACTTTGATTTTATTAAAGGGATACTTTACCCAAAAATGAAAATTCAGTCACGACCTACTCACCCGACGAGGGTCGATTTTATTTTGTTAGTCTATTCTGTTAGTTTCACAGGAAAACAATGTTGCAGAATCTCCTACAATGGAAGAGAATGATGAAATATAAATCACACCGTCACAACACACACGTTCAGCCATTTTTCTTTGTTTTTTTTTTTATATTTTGAAAAATATCGTATTGTGGAAACGGTATTATTGTCCCCTGAGTTTTTGATCCAGTCAAGCTGCTCATTAGTTGACCACATTTCAACACTGTCTGGATATGCACATGAAAAGTGCATAATGACTTCACATAGAAAACCACATATAAGTAGTTATTTATACTATTGCTTACTTTGACGTGAAAGTGATCGTATCTCTAAGAAAAGTCGATTCCTGCTGAACGTAACATTAACTTGTTTAATGTCTGCAGCTCCACTCCAACTCAAGGACCTTTTCTCCCTCGCACACTGCTGCTGAGTTGCCATCGAGCAGCACAATTAACTCGTTATTGCTCCAATGAAGCTGCCCATTAGCCGACACAGCGAGGCTGTAAACGGCAGCCTCGAGGTGTTTGTAAAGAGGACAACACTAATGCTGTAATGAAAAACAAAACTGTACCAAAAAAGACCAGCATCTGCTCAGCAAATCATGCATCTCTGATTTGGAAAGGAGAAAAAAAAAGGTGGGATGTAAAGTGCAACACACACTTTATGTGCAGAATAACAATAACAGTGACACAGACTCAGCGCTGCATCTCTGAACAGCATAATCATCAGAAGAGCAATAACAACTAAAACCGCGATGACTAACGTGTCGTCCCTCTGCATAAAACATAACCAGCACAGCATTACAATCAAAACACATCAACAAAATCATCCAGTTACAGCAGCATCAAAAACCACTGTTAAGGAGGGTTTCGGCCGCGAAGCCAAACTTCTCAAATCTCCGATGTTCTCCAAACACACGCAGCCTTAGAGGAACTCAAAAAGCGATGTCACATTAGCAACATTTTTTAAATTTAAATTAGGAATGATCTCATTAAATTAAAGTAAACAAGATTACGAATCTGAGCAGACGACTGATGCCAGCTTCTGGCACACAGTTTCTACTCATCGCTTTGCACATATTTTGTTCACCAGTGAAACATATTGAGATTTGATACCCGGTCTTAATGATGTGAGTGTTCAGCTGTTAATGGTCATCTCCAAAGAGAGAGCTCTTTAGTCATGATTAAATTCAAACCGAGACTCTTTTTTTAAGCAAGAATAAGCAAGACAGAAGAGATCATCCTTCCACATATTATCTTTCTCCTGAATTTAATCTCGCTGAGGAGCGAGGCTCCTGTCCAAAAACATTCTATACTCCAGGCGACGTGCTTCTCTCCCTGTCTCTTCCTACCCTTCAAAGATATTCTAATTAGTACTTTTGTAAGCGTGTAACGAGGATCTGACTGTGTCTTCCGTCCCCCACTGATGGAGATACTCTTTCCAAGGTCCTCAGGCGCTCTCTCTCTCCTCACACATTCACACTCTCTTCTCACATTTTTTCTCATTTGGAGCGCAGAGGATGGACTCAATTGACACCCCATGTAGATCTGATAGGCTTGCTCACTTTCCAGCAGTCTGGGTGAGAATCAGCAGTGCATGCAGCGTTACTGTAGGGAGGCATTTTTGCAGCTTGTGTGTGTGTGTGTGTGTGTGTGCATTTTTGCTTTTGCATGCAAATCATTGTTGTTGCATGCAAATTCGTGCATGTGCATGTGAGTGTGTGCGAGCTGACTGGAGAGAAAGATGACAGATGGAGGATGCTGACGAGTTCTGTGAAAAATATGTGCCAATCCATTCATTTTTTTTTTTTGAACTGCTTAGTTATTTTCAGTGTTGGGCTGATTTGTGATTCAGCTCCGAGCCACCGTTAACATATAAAAAGAGTAGCAGCTGCACGGATGACTGAAATGTCATTTTGCCGAGATCGTGCCAATTTTGGTGCCAGACCACCTCTTCAAATTCCCAAGAGCGTCTGTCGGCACAGTTGGTTTGGGAATGAGTTCACCCACGTCCGTCCTGTCCTGTGCACACGCCTGTTAGCGAATTGTGATTATCTGCACCTTTTTTTTTTTGGCTAAACGTCCTGGAGGCAGGCAAAAGAACAAAGGTTTCGAAGCTGCAGTGCAGAGTTGGTACAATCTCCGCCGTCATCTGGCCTGGCTTACCCTGGCCTCTATCTCCAGGCTTTGTTTCTGGGTCATACAGTTGATTCTATTCACAAACAATTCATTCTGCTCCACTTTGAGAGTCAGCCAGAGAGAAAGAGATCACTATAAGCCTGAGCGCCCACACAGAGCAAACTTCACTTTTGATTATGGACCCACTACTGGTTTCACTTTGAACCAGCTCGGGCTGTGAAACACAGCCTCTGGAGTTCGCGCTGAAAAACAGCGTTTGGCTTCTTCCATTGCCCCAGTTTGAGACATGCATTTTCTTTCAACTGGGTGTAAGTGCTCAGTTAAAAGAAACCACTTGGCCAGTCAGTCATCTGACTCACTGAAACCTCACGGTTTAAAGTTGAAAATTTCTACAGAGCAAATAAAAATATCTGACTGTAACCAAGTTATACACCTGATATAGTGAGCAGGAAGTCTGAAGGTCCTTAAATGTCCTAAGATCCAGTGGATATATGAGACTTTAAACCATTAATGACTTAAATGTGGACCTATGACATCTTTATATCGACATTAACATTTCACTTGACTGATGTTCAATAAATAATCAGTGATTTGTTTGGTGTTTTGTGGTCAGCGGTGGAAAGAAACTAAGTAGATTTACTCTAGTACTGTACTTAAGTATAATTCTGAGGTACATTTTATGTTCAATTCTTCTTCTGCACTTCTTCTCTACATTTCAGAGGGCAGTGTTGTACTTTTTACTACATTAATTTAATAGCTATCATTACTTTTCAGAGTAAGATTTTATGTAAACCCAGTCGTTTCCAAACTATTTGGCTTGTGACCCCCTTTTTGTTAGATTAGATTATTTTTCCTCTAACTTTTCACAGTTTCATTTAAATAGTTGTTTCAAGGCCAAAGAGATAAAATGACCTTATATTTAACATTTCAACAGCGATTGAAGCTGAGCTGAAATGACAGGCCTAATAAATTTGTCAATCAACAGAAAATTAATCTGTAACTACTGTGATAATTAATTTAAGTTAACAATTCTCTGGTGGTAGCTTCTCCAATTTGAGATTTGCTCTTTTCACTGTGTTTATATCATTCTAAACTGAATATGAATATGGGTTTTGGACTGTTGACATTTTAAGGCATCAACAAGGACTCTGGGAAAGTGTGACGGAAAGTGTGACTACATGATTAATTGAGAAAATGATCTGCAAATTAACAGATAATGAGAATAATCATTAGTTGCCCTTGAACTTGAACCATCAGAGTGAGACAGGAGAGCTGTCTAAAGAGGAATCTGCAAAAATATTACCTTTTAATCATTATATAATTAAAAAAAACTGTCCATGAAGTTTTAAAATCCTAAGTTCATGTTTTACAGAATTCAAACAAAAGTCTTTTTTTTTTAAAGCACAGCTCAATCTTTGTGAAGCACAAGCAAAATTCAATCTAAAATTGCCAGAATGTAGGCTAAGATAATGTTATTATCAGATTAGACATTGTGATCCAGCTGATTTTCTAACATGAATGCCTTGTTCTGAATGAGAGCTGATGTAGCTCAGAAAAAAATCCCGATAGCTGTGGCAGTGATAACATAAAGGTAAAAGAGGTGAGCATAGGACTGGAAGAACATTGATTGAGACTGAACCGGCAGGATAAAAAAGCAAATTGAACTTCTCAACAACCTGCTTAAGTAAAAGGTTTACAAAACTATTCCATGTTCAGTGCTCTTTGCGCGAGAGCTGGTGTAGCCAAAAAAAATCCTGATAGCCAGGGTAGTGATAACATTAAAGTAAAAGAAGTGGACATAGAACTGGAAGGGCATAGTTTCTAACTGAGAGGATAAAAAAGAGAGCTTTGAACATCTCAACAAAGCTTCCCTGTCAAAATAAAACTCTTCCATGTTTAGTATTCTTTGAGTGAGAACTGATGTAGCTCAAAACATCCTAATCGCCAGGGCAGTGGTAACATAAAGGTAAAAGAAGTGGGCACAGGACCAGAAGGACATTGATTCAGACCAATCTGACAGGATTAAAAAAGAGCATTGAACATCTCAAAAAAGCTTCCCTGGCTAAATCAATGTTTACACAACTCTTCCATATTCAGTGTATACCTGAGAAAATGCTGATAGCTGGGGCAGTGATAGCGTAAAGGAAAAAGAAGAGGGAAAAGGACTGTAAGGGCATAGATTCAAATCAAACTGGTAGGATAGAAAGGAGAATTCAACTTCTCAACAAAGCTTCTGTGTTTTAAGAAAAACTTTGTCCATATTCAGTATTCTGTGGGTGAGAGCTGACATAGGGAGGAAAGTCCTAATAGCTGGTTAAGATGCAGTCTTGGTAACAAAGACGGTGAAGGTTCAGAGCGTCTCTGGATATTGAAATATGTATTTCCTCAGCAGCACTCATCTCATCTAGAATCTTGTTGTGTTCTTGTCGGCTGGTATTTTTCAAATTCAACTGTTTGTAATGGCTCCTTGTTCAACAGTAATTAAGAGTGACAGGGTTACGTAAAACTAATCCAATTCTTTCTTAATCTTCCTCTCAATGTCGGGAATATATTTGATTTTGTAGGGAGGGCACTTTTATTTTAAGTCTCTGGAAATCCACAGCAGCCTCATAACCGTGTAATTTAGGGTCGTGTGTGTATAAAAGTAAGCATCTAAAAAGCATTAGAAGTTAGTTTCAGTGTTGTCATTTAAGTTTTTGTGCACTTTCCCGTTTGGTTTGAATTGGGTGTGCTTGTGTGTGGATATGTATTACAAAAAAAATTACACAATTAATTCCACAAACCAATCATAAATAATCCTCGTCAATTGCTGACTGGTGCAACAAAACTTTTCTGCTCCTGCTGCAGCTCTGTCTGCTCTCTGAGTCTGAGCCAACTCAACAACGGGGCGCTGAAGCTGTTATATCTTTGCAGACTCCTTTGACACAAAGAGTAATTTTACCTCGCAATGAAATCAATATCAGCTTGACACCCTATCAGACAGCAAGCGAGTGAACTCGAGTGGGTGGAGGGTGAGAACTTAAAACGTAATTTTCTCAAGTCATTCTCATTTCCATATAATTGGGGAAAAGTTATGTACTTCTGGCTCCCAATTGCTCCCTGATATCCCCATAAGAAGGCTGCTTATATAAATGGATCATATAAAAGGCGCCTTTTCTCAACTGTGTTAATAAGTGTCTATTGACTGCATCAGTGAGGGGAAACCGAAACGTTAAGGATGTCAGTAAAGCTGCAATGATTAATCAATTACAGTTTCTTTAGTCCTCTGTGACAGTAAATTTGATATACTTTGATTTGTGGACAAAACAAGACATTTGAGGATGTTACCTCAGGCTTTGGAAAAAAAACAGTGACCAGCATTTTTCACCATTTTCTAGAACAAACAACTGAGAAACTTAATTGAGAAAATGATCTACAGATTAATCAGTGATGAAAATAATTGCTGATTGCAGCTCTGGGTGTCTGTTGATTTTGAGCAAAGGAAACAGGTTGGAGAAACTTTGTAAAAATAGCTGACGCACAGAGCAGGTTTGGACATTGAAACAATCTGGTTCCAAACTAACATGTTGAAACACCAAAGTAAAACTAACACAAACAAACTAACAGATTGAGGCAGCGGTGGTTCACAAACCCCTATATACAAAAAAAGTAAAAGTCCCAAACACAGCATAAACTTAAACTAATATTGATTTTAGGTGATGTAACACTCGCCAATGTAATAACAGCCCATAAATGTAATACAGATCTGCAGATTTTAGTGTAATAATCCGACAAACTAGTAATAACTGTTACATTAGCAAGGATTAAGAAGGAAGTTTGTGAGGGGAGAGACTTTTTAAGAGAGTGAGAAAAGAGACTTTTCAGCCCGTCAGGGTCTCGGGTATCTCTACGTGGTGCTGAACAGGTACTGAAACGTAGATTAACCTGCTGCAGAGAAATCCTCATTACAAGAGGTGTTTTGCTCATGCAAAAAAAAACATATATCAATTTAAACAAGATATTTATGTGCCTCAAAACAATTCTGTGAACTGACAAAGAATGATAAAGCTGTGTGTGTGTGAGAGAGAGAGAGAGAGAGGGAGAATGACAGAAGGTGGACTTGTTAATGCACAGACTATATTGTGTGCAGTGTTTCTGTAAGTTATTTATAACGCACTCAGAGCGCTGCTTTGACACGTTTTGACCCGTGGTATTTTCTAATGAGCTGACTCGAACCCACTGGCAGGTGTAGAAGTAAATAAACAAACAACAGTGACCACAAAGATAATTTTTCATTTTCATATTACATTTGTGTGAAGTTATTACAGTTTTGAAAGCCGATTTTCACTTTTCTACAAATATAACAAATCATTTGCAGGAAACTATGAATTCCGTTTGTAGTTGGCAGCTGCTGTTTGAGGGAAATTGCGGGATTATTACATTAAAAGCTGCAGATTCATATTATGTTTGCGGTTTATTACATTTGAGGGCTGTTATTACCTTGGCGGGTGTTACAGGTGGTCCTTTTTTTAGGTGGCTAAAATACATTTGTGTGATCTGCCACACCCCCACAATCTGGAGCAGCAAATTGTGCTATTTCTTGAACTTGATTTTCCAAAAGCTATGATCTTCTACATTATATATGCATTTTTTACTATTTAAAGCCACGTTTCCCGAGGCTTTAACACGTCCGTGTGCGCCCCATTCATTCATTTTCTCCCCCTTCGCAGAATCTCATTGAGAGAAAAAAAAAAGGAGAGGGAGAAAAGGAGGCAGACGCCCTCCCTCATCTATCTCTCTTCCCTCGCTTGCACGGCGCATGTCAGGGAGGAGAGAGGGAAGAATGTAATGGTGCTATTTTTAGTAACTGTTGCCGTAAAAAAAAAAAGCATTTCTGTATCTCATAGCCCCCTATCCGCCCACCCTTCCTCCCTGAAAAGGATCGAGAGAAATGCAACTGTCCTCCCTCTGTGTGCCGTGTTCCTCCACTTCCCTAACCCCTCTCATCATCTTGTCATCCACCTATACTTCTATCCCTTTAGTCTGCCTGTACCATTGTTTGGATGCTTTTAGCAGGGGATGTATAATTCATTTCTCCCACAGAGTTGTTGCACAGCAGTCATGAATTGAGTCAGGGCGAGGAGGAGAGGGGGAAAGAGGGAGGCTGGCGGCGAGGAGAGGGGAATAAAGAGGCAGTGAGAGGGAGCGATGCTTCGTGCTGCGCATCTCAAGTTGGCTTTGTTTAAAACACGGCCCGCTCATGTATATTCTCCCTGTGTTTTAAATACGGGGCGTCTCAAGACCTCTGTTTCCTAACAGGGATCAAAACAGAGCAACCTGCAGCTCTGCCATGGTTGTGATATTTCTTTATAAACCGTTAAACCTGTTGTCAGTGTGATTCTGCTAAACACTCTTTTGCCTCAAACTTTCATGGTGTGCTGTTATCATTAATCCTGTTGTATACGATTTCCACCTCACAGAGAAATTTTGTACAGCGGTGGAATAAATATATTCAGATCTCTTACTTAAGTAAAAATGCCAGTAAAACACCTTGAAAGCACTTTATTATAAGTGCAAGTCCTGCATTCAAAATCTACAGATGTTCTATCGGCAAAATATACTTTATGTATCAGAGTGGAAGTGCTCATTCTGCAGAAAAACACAAATATAAGATTATTAGATTCTTAATGCTGATGCATCTTTGTGTAAGTAGGCTGTGAGTGTTGCAGCTGGTTGAGGTGGAGCCACTTTTACAGGAACTACTTCCATACAGTTTGTAGTTTATAGGGCTGTCTCCTGAAAGTTGAAGACTGAGATCATCAGTAGGAGGACAACAAAAGTCCACTGGGAAAAACATAAATAAAGGGAATCCCAAAAGTATTTCTGTATTAGCTGATGCACTTTAAAAAGAAAAATCAGGCACCGATGAGGGAAGGTGAAACGAGTTCCAGCTCTTGTTTTTTAGCTGCGTCACTGTACACAGGGCGATGCAACAGAATGACAGGCTGTAAAATTTATAAACTGAGTCTCAGAGTCACAAACCACAAAACTAACTGCGATGGATCAGAGAGGAGTGATAGAAACAGAGTGCAGTGACAAACTGACAAATCTGATGTCAACATGAGAACTACAAATTTTGCAGCAGAATAACTTTTCTCGGTCAATAAAGTTGAATTATTTCAGCTGACTGCATGTGCCAGCAGCACTGATTGGACATCCACATGACATGTAAAGATCCATGTGTAATGTTAACATGAATTGAAACTCACTCTGCTCGAGATAAGTTAGAAGCGTTTCCTCCTTTGGTCTGAAAAGTTTGATGGCACAGGTTGCATATACTGGTTTTTGCGAATTCATTATTAATCCCTGATGATCCGCGTCAAACACAAAGTACTTCCATTACTGTTTTTCTCTTCAACAAGTGGAGGTGGAGCTGTTGTTGTCGAGCTGTTTGTCTGTGCTGGTAGGCGATCTTCTTCTTCATTTGGCATTTAACGGCAGACTAGAACAGTTGTAGGCACATATTCTGTCCCTGATGCTCTTTCCTGTCTGAGATCTGGAGGAATAACATCAGAGGGACCTTTGCTAATGTCGAAAAACGAGTACTATCACATTTCGGCGCAGACTTGGTACCAAAGTATCAGTTCTGGTGACATCCATAGTCATGAGATGATTCATGGGGTTGGAAAGAATAAAAAATGTTCAGTTGCGACACTTTTTTCCTCTTTGAGCCCCAAACTGAATTTAAATGAAACCATCTGAGAAGTTCAGAGGGGAAATCTTTTCCTTGGTGGAGCTGCTAACAAATCATAGACGTCTGAAACGTGATCCAACTACAGACTGCTTTTCAAGCCAGAAACATTGGAAACCAGCTGGTTCAATCTAGTGAACTTTATAAGCTGAAAAGTACTATAAGCCTATCTGTCAAATAAATATAGCGTAGTAAAAAGTGCAGTATTTCCATTTGAAAGATTTTTCGGAGTAGGAATATAAAGTAACACAAACTAGTGAAGTACAACGCCTGAGTAAACGCACTTTCCTCCTCTGCTGTTGTATTTCACTTGTTCATTCTGACGGCGTGCGACTCACAATGAATTCAGAAACATAAACTCAATCTCCAATTTGAGTCTTCCGACAGTGAACCTGTGCAGGGTTCAGTGCTCTCTGACAGCACGTATAACAAATACTCCTGCGTCCGCAGAATAATCAATGAAAGTGCAGAGAAGTGATTTCTAAAATTGGGCCGGAGACATTTTCAATACGGTTCTGAGGAGGGGAGGTGATTTAAGGTCACGGGGGGGGTGGAGGAGGAGGAGGAGGACGTTTCTTTGAGAGGTTTGCTTTGAGTAAATGAGATTTGCAGTACGTTTTGTTGCCGTAAATCATATTGACTTCCTACTTTGTCTCTGTCCGGTGTGTGTTGGTTATCGGAGGAGGAGGACAGGACCACCTACAGCGGCTTTCCCACTCCTCCTCCTGTTATATGGGATGACAGCACAGAGGTTGTTGCTGTAACTGTCTTGTTCCCGTCACTCTGAACTGTGTCAGAGTGGCTGTAATTGCTCGGCGACAGTGTGGCCTGACATAAGTCTCTAATTGGCTGTTTTCCTGGGCTTGCCGGGTCTGCCAGCAAACAGGCTGAATTTTTTGTTTGGCCGACATATGGCTGTCATCTCCTTAAATCTCAGCCAGCACCGATTTGTCCATCAGGGACGTTTCTAACATTTACTTATCATAGCCATTTACAGGAGTCATTGCTTGTAATAGCTTATCCCACATGTCCAATGTCACTGTGTTCGTTGTAGACCATTAAAGGGACAGTTGTAGTGCTGTTTATCCATCCAGAAAAAGAGTTTTCAAAGTCAGAGGCTGGGCTTTCCCTCAGACAGAGCTTGGTAAAAGATGCCCTCTTTAGTTTACTTGCTTATTTTGCTCAATTTCTAGACTTTATACGAGTCCTTGAAAACATTAGAATGTTTTTTTTTCAAGGTTTGAAAATTTAGAATTTGGATAAAGTGCTTGAAACAGCTCGATCGAATCCTATCACGGATCATAATTTTGTGCGTAACACCTGATTTAATGTGAGTAAGATTAAAACAAATGATTTTGAGTTCATATGTTTGAAAGTGCAGCTTAAAAGTGCTTGAATTTGACGTGAATATTCCTGTTTGACTTAACTTCAGACGACACCAAATGCATATAAACATCTGTTAAAAGGCGTTCATTAGTTTCTGACTCTGGAAAAGTGTGAGAAAACAGTAAAATCTGTCCGTCTCTTCAACCAAATCACACTATTTCATGTGATTTCCTTTTGATAACTATAGTGTAATATTTCTCACTTCCATTCACTGAGCCTGAAATTGCTTGGAGCTCCCCTGGAGAGGCTTTGAAAACCTCTGGTCTAAATAGTTTTTTGGGGGTGAGTTGCCGATAATGGCTGCAGAGATGTCTGCCTCCTCTCCAATGTAATGGAACTAGATGGCACTCAGCTTGTGCAAAGCATCAAAAAAAATAATACGTTTAAAAAACCCAACAGCAGCTTCTCTTTGCAGAAGTCATGACTCAGTCACTCAAGATAATCCACAGACTTTGTTGTGAGCAACAAGGGAGGAACTTCTTTCTTTGTACCAAGCTACAAACACCAAACATATTGTCTAGGAAGTGTGTATCTACTCATGGTTGAGAGGCTCTTGCTCATGACGGTGCGGGATGTGAACATCGGTGGCGTCCTCCTCGGCTGAGCTGTAACCTCTCCTCCTTGAGTGGATGCACGCTCCCTTCTGCGCGATGATGCAGTTGGCGGGTGTAGTTTGGTAAGAAAGAAGATAATTCTTGCATCAAACTGCAGTGTGGATTATTTTGAGTAACCGGGTCGTGATTTCTGCAACGAGACACTGCTGTTAAGTTTTTAAAATGTATTTGGCGCTTTCAGTCCAGACACTGATCCACCTTTTTTCAGTTCCGATACCTGAATCTGAATCTGGATATCTGATACCAGCGCTCTTTTTTCCTTATTATTATTATTATTATTATTATTAATGGTCGTAATCGTAGTAGTGGTAATATGTGTAAGATTACATCAGGCTGAAACTGAACTTCAGGTTAGTGGTGAAAAGTTCTGTTGATGCACATCCAAGTCAGAGTTTTTACCATCTGGAAAGATTGTTTAGTTTGTGTAATGTAACCTCCAACCATTGTGGGGCGCTGCAGGATTGTATCTCGTGAGATTCACATGCTGTTTGCTATTTTATGTTTGAAAATGCAAACGTTACGTTTTGTTTGTTCTGTGTTGATTAAGAACCTGGTGGTTTATGGTGGTAGTTGTCATTTTTGTGCTGATTTATTGCATTTATTTATTATCCCCCCCGAATAATCAAGTTAGTGATCACGACCGCACCCGCGTCTGCCCAAAGACCATTGTTTTGACTTTAACAAACACACTGTAAAATCTATTCTATAGCAAATTATATCTCCAGTACAGGCACTTTAATGTCAAAACCAGTCCCCAGTCTAAAATATGGCCCTCATTTCCCATCATGCCCACTGTTGGCCTGAATAGTTTGTTACATTTGCTATTTTATGTCACAAAATACAAATGTTACCTTTTGTTAGTGTTAGGTGATTGTCACTTTTGTGGTAGTTATATAGCTTTAACTATAATAGTTTAATAGTTTTAACTATTAGTGAGGTGACCCCCTTTGGGTCCCCCTTCACATGTTGAGAACCACTGGTTTATTGCATCATGAGTCAGTGGACTTGTACATTTGATCACTCCAACTGTATTTGACAGTTTGGAGCATGTTTCCCTTTTATCGTATAAATAATAGAGAAGACATGAAAAGCACATCTGAATGTGCATTGATCTGATGAGTGACTCATATCAATATTTGGCACCAATACTGATCAAACCGGTCTATTTCTAATAAATAGCACTACATATTTCAGTATGTATTCTTTGATTCTGTTTTCGAGTTCATTCTCACTCGCTTCAGATCATTCAGGAAAAGAACAAAGCGTAGCCTATAAAAAAACGTTTCTCTGACCTTTAATCTGCTGCAGCAGCAGCTGACGACAGCGGCGCGGCCTTCAGGTGTGATGAAAAGAGACTTTGGCTTCTATTTCCACGTAAATGAGCTGCTGGTTGTTTTTTCAGAACAAGTGGGCAGATTGCATGATGACAAACGGCCTGTATTTCAGCGACACCTCACAACTCACTGCTGGCTGTCGCTCCTGCGCCTGCATCGCCGTCTGATGAGACCAAAATAGCGTCTGAGCCTGACAACCTCCTGTGAAAACAAAAAACAAAAAATAATCACTTCATAGAGTGAAAACGGAAAAAGTGGCACGGTACGAGTTTATTAGAAGGTATTGCTGCTGATATGTGACTTTTGTCCTTCGTCTCCTGAGAGATCCAGCCTGCAGTACAACATTATCACAGTCACCTTGATAGGAATTGATTCAGTGGATTCGTCTCTATTTTTAAGTCGTCTGCTTGAGATTTGAACTTGACAGCCACTTTGTCATAAGAACTCTGTTTTATTTGGATTTATAGCTGCAAAAAATGTTCATCTTGTCAGATTATTTGCTTTTTTGCTACACAACATCAGTTTTTCTCACTGAATGGATGCCTTCATGAAACCTCAGAGCTCGGTTATGAGTCGTCTGTTACGATGGCACAAGGTCGAGGACTCCATTATACAAGTCAAACATCCACAGAATCAATGCAAACATACTGTATTTAATTTGTGTTTGTGCGCTCAGGATTTGATGTGTGTCTCCAGTCCGTGCTGCATGCTAATTCTGGGTTTTGAATAAATCAGCGTCAATATGTTGACACTGAAAATGTGACAAAATGCTCAAAGATGATAGTATGCATACAAAATTCACTTGATTTTTTCAGAAATGGAGGAACTTCACAGTAGATAGTAGAGCTGCATCAACGATTATTTTCATTATCGGAGAGGAAACTGGATCCAGTTAATGTTTGATATTTCTGCTTGAAAATTTGATTGTCAAACCAAATCACAGTTATTTTAAAAAGGAAAAATATGTGAGAAAACAGCATTATTATGAGGTGCTGTAGTGCTGCATAGACGACGTGGCCTAAAAAAGAAGGAAAGAAAACATGTCTGTTTGGTTCAGACTTCAGTAAATATCACATCATCGTGATTCTAATAGGGTTTTTTTCAGTGAATATTAGATTTGTAATGCAAAACTGATCATTTCCACTAATTGTACTGCACAACACGATCGCAATTTAAGTCAAAATAATCACAGTATGACTTTATTTTTTATTTTTTTTAACCAAATTGTGCAGCCCTACTCTAGAGAGTGGTGAAACAGCTCCATAAAAATCACTTAAAGTACAGTTTTTTCTTTGTTGGAGAGATGATGCAACTTTTGCTGAAGATTATTTTTTATTATTATGATTTTTTTTTATTCCATAAAAAGGTTAAGAAATTGTGAATAAATGCTCATCACAGTTTCCCAGAGCCCAGAGTGACTTCTTTTGTCCAGCCAACAGTCCAAAAGCCAAAGACCCTTCATTTATTATCATGAATGACCAAGAAAAGCAGCAATTCTTCACAATCAAGTCATTTTTGCTTGGAAAATGACTGAAACAATCAATCAACTATCAAAATGGCACTGTCATTCTTAAATCAACTTATGGTTTAATCGGCTAGTTGTTGCAGCGAGAGAGTGCCGAAACAGCTCCATGAATATCACGAAAAGTGAGTTTTCTTTGAGAGATGATTGAACTTTTGTTGAGGAGAAGTAGATTTGTGCCACAGGTCGCAATCACAGGATAATGAAATGAAAACTTACCAGACTACGGCAACAAAACACCCACGTGTCCTGACTCAAACAAGGTTGTTTTTTTATTGGTCATGAATTAAACTTTTTGTCTGTAACATGATAAAATGTCAAAAGTTACGTAGTTTTTGCTTCAAATTTGAAATCAGTACTCGTCTTCCAAAGTCCCGATGAGTTTGTCTTTCAGCTCATAACTCGTCTCTCACTTATTATTTGTCGGGTCGTTCGACAGCACAGCTCTCAGTTTGTTGATTGTAAGATGTTGTTATCGTCACACTGACAGTTATTAAACTGTGTTTGATGACCCGTCACATTAACACCAGAACATATTTTATATCTCCTCATTAGTCTGATTAGTCCTGTGTGTTGATCAGAGTTATGATTAAAGGTTTGGTATAAGTACATTACAGTATATGTGTCAGTGTATGTAGGTTATATGTGTGCATTGATGTGTATGATGTGTGTGTTTCATTAATTATATGTTGAACTTATGAATGATTTTATGCTTAAATGTTTTATGTGGAGTCTTGGAAGATTTGCCACCAGGCAAAGAGAGATTCAAATAGATCAAATCAAATTTAATGGCTGAATACGTTGAGTTCTTGTCAGGCTGGGCAGTGTATTGATATTATATCGTATCGTGATATGAGACTAGATATCGTGATAGATTTCTGATATTGTTATATGGAGATACGGCATAAAAGTGTCGTCTCTTCCTGGTTTTAAAGGTTGCAGTAAAATGATGTCATTTTCTGGACATAAAAGACTTTTGTAGCTGTTTTATTATTTGCTTTTACCCATTTAGTAGGACTGCAACTAAAGACTACTCTCATAGCTGATTAGTTGGTTGATTATTTTCTCGATTAATTGATTAATAGTCATTTCCTCAAATGTCTTATTTTGTCCATAACTTAAAAATATTCAGTTTACTGTCACAGAGGAGCAAAGAATCAAAACAAATCACATTTAAAAAGCTGAAGTCAGAGTATTTTGGATTTTTTCTTAAAAGAAATTACTCAAACTGATTTAATAGATTATCGAAATAGTTGAAGATTAATTGAATGATCGATTAATTCATTGATTGTTGCAGCTCTACCATCCAGTCCACCTTACTGATGATTATTTATCAAGAAGCACCAAACATCCTGACAATATTCTCACAATATTGAGGTTTTT
>JAJHUR010136802.1:0-11962 GCA_027495735.1 Lutjanus campechanus
TTTACCCTCCCAGAGGAGCTCTCTCATTGTTATTTTAACTGGTGCAAGAAAAACATTCAGCACTAACCTGAATGTTCAGCCCAGAAACACTACTGTGAAGAGCTCACAAGTGAGTTTCCAGAACTGACAATCCCATTCATGATCTGCACAGATGATTTAGATTATTAGTCTTAATGTCGTAACCATCCACCATGAGCTGTGAGACTGTCAAATGATGGTTTATCCTCCTGTAGACGACACAAGTCTGTATGATATCAACATTGTTTAAAGAAAAACCTGTTTTATTCACAAAGTCATGGAGAAGTACTACACTACCCACAATCCTAAAGTGTAACAGCGAGGTCTGTGATTGACAGAGCTCGCTGTTACCATAGGAATGATTATCGTCCCTGTGAACGGGTAGTTCTGACAGTTGTTACTTGTTATGCCACAGTGAATGTAGTGTATATACATGCACAACACAACATGTTACAACACTTGTATTAACAACATAAACACTAAAATAATGAAATGAAAATTCAGTCATTATCTACTCACCCTCATGCTGATTGAAGATCGGGTTTAGTTTTTTAGTTTACCAAACAAATGGATAAAAACAACAGAATAAATACATAAAATGCCTCCATACTGTTCGTCTGGTGTAATCCAAGTCTCCTAAAGCCCCAACATGCCAAGTTGACCAAAAAAATGTTATTTACACCATGTTTTTAGCCTGAATCTTCACTGTAGATCCTTAGTTGGAGCCACGTGTTTTGTGGACTAACAAACTAAACCTGACCTTCAGTCAGCATGAGGGTGAGAAGATAGTGACTGAATTTTTCTTTTTGGGTGAATTGTCTCTTTAAGACAGTACATGTGCACTAACTTGGTGCTTTAATCACAAAATGAACAACTGCCACTCCACTAATAGAGTCACTGTGTTCAGTGCTGCAATGATTAATCCATTATTAATCAAATATTACTCTACATTAATTGCCAACGATTTTGATAATTGGTTAATCATTTTGAGACGTTAAAAAAAAGTCCAAATTCTCTCATTTCAGCTTCACATATGTGAATATTTTCTGGTTTATTTAGTCCTTGTATGAGAGTGAACTCAATATTTTTGTGTTTGGGACAAAACAAGAAATTTGAGGACGTCATCTTGGCCTTTGGAAAACGGTGATCAACATTTTTCACAATTTTCTGTAATTTTACGGTAAAAATTGATTAATAGTCGACTAATCGAGAAAATAATCAACAGATTAATCAGTGATTAAAATAATGGTTACTTACAGGCCGAGTGGTCAGTGGATTTACTGGCCGGGGCAAGTTTCACCAGAAAGTTCCCCTTCAGACTGATACGAGACAACACAGAGACTTAAACCACGTTACTGTCATCTGGGCCGTGGTGAGACAAAGGCAAAGCCTCGGAGAGACAAACTGTGCTGCCATCGTGTTCCCAGAGCTGTTAAAAGTGAACGAGGAAAAAAGCGTGAGCTGGAAATTAATTTATAAATCAGAAAATCAATTGCAATGTTATTCTGCCTGCATCAAAGTTTTTCATTGCATTGAGTGTTGAGTTTGACTCTTCCTCCCCCGGGACAGCAGCTGCCCTGCTTAGTGAGGAGTCTTAATCTCCTGACAAAGTAAATCATTAATTCTGAATTATTAAGTAGTGAAAATATAACACACACACACGCACACACACTCTTCAAAGCCCTGAAATGTCGTGCTTCATTGGCTTCGGTAGCTGTTGTGGATCCTACCTGAATCACTGTCCTTCACACATGACGGCAAATCTTTTGTCACTGCTGTGGTGCTAAACTCCCTCTGAATGCATGCTTTCACTTTATATTCTCTGTTTTCACTTCAGTAGGGCTGAAATAGTTCATTCATCAAATCAATTGTTTACCAGCGCTTTATCCCCTTCTTGCAGAAAACATTTGACATAAGTAATCAACATTGTCCCTGAAAGTCTTTTCTTTTTCCTGGATGAAAGCTTTTTTAAACAATGTATGCACAATGTTCCCAGAACAACCGAAGTAAACGGACGGTGTTGGGGTCATTAATTAAATGAACAAGATAATGCACTGAGAATTGTTCCTGCTCCTTGTCAACCTTCAAAAAAATGTCAAAAGAACATAAATTGGATGAGAACTTAACATGCAGGGCACTTCAACAAAGCCCAAATACCTGCCTAAAATGCCAGGAGTCTTGGAGATGATTAAAATGGCCTGTCCTGATCTCTCGACAAAAGAATTAACTCTCTTTTTAATTATTAAAGTTTTTTTTAATATGCGCATATGTTACAGGTGCCACAGCCGGCATTACAGCAGCAATCGCTGTCTGGGAAATACACGTAATGTTAAGTCCAGGAGCAATGAAGGCAGAGAGTTCGGTTAGTGTTAGGCTCTCTTTAAGTGTGTTACTTAACTCCAGTTTATAAATGTCCAGTGGCTTTACAGCACTCTCTGTTACAAATTCACATTTATTATCACATTATCGCATGCATATATGTATACTGTAAGTGATTTTGGATCATTATAAACACAAAGAGGAGCTTAAAGGGACAGTTTCCCCAAAATACATATTTTTCCCCTTGGCCTGTAGTGCTGTTTATCCATATATAGTTCTGGTGTGAGTTGCAGAGTTTTGGAGATATCAGCTGTAGAGATGTCTGCCTTCTCTCCAATATAATGGGACTGAATTGTGCTCGGCTTGTCGTGCTCAAAGCATACATGTGAAAAATTTAAAACCAGTGTCTCTTTCCAAAAATCATGACCTGGTTACTCAAGATAATACACAGACCTTGCTGTGAGCAGTTTCATGTAGGAAGTGCTCTCTTTCTAGTGGAAAAGAAAGTAGCTCCAGTAGAAAGTAGTTCTATAGTCTTTTTTTGGACCTTTGAGCGCAACAGGCCCAGTGCCATGTGGTTTTATTATATTGGATAGAAGGCAGACATCTCTATGGCTCATATCTCCAAAATTTTGCAACTCGCACCAAAAACCAAAATCTGGATGGATAAAGAGCACTACAGGCCAGGGGGAAAATATGTGTTTTTGATTTTGGGGAGAACTGTCTCTTCAATAGTAACATACAACTGTACATAAAGCAGGCTACATCTAGCTGCCTGAAATGATACTGAACTCAGATCAGCAAAATACTCTTGCAGAGTGAACATGTATGAATAAGTCAACATTCTAACAGGACATGGTGTTATTTAGCTATTTAGGTTATTTAGATGTGGTGTATTTTACTCAAGCAAGTGCAGCTCTATTCCTCCTTTTTTTTGAGTTGACATATATACAAATTCTCAGTTCTCTTTGATAATTGAATAATGTGTTTGATGGCAATGGCTTCAGCCCATCATAAGTAGGCGATATATTCGTCAGATCGGCCAACCCTATTCAGGAGTCCCTAGATATTATTAGGGACATGTCCTTTCTTTCTTTACTCAATTCCTCCAACTGTTCTGGTACTCGCCAGTGTCTTACATGGCATTTTGGGAATAATTGGTGACCTGCTCTGTTGTCTATCTGTGAGGACAATGAATTGTCAATTGATATCACTGAAACATATCATAACCTCATGGCCTTCTAACGTGAAATATCCTTTTTATTGGTCACTTTTCCATCGATTGGCACTGATATTAATTGTTAGACATACAGCCTCACATTCACAAACAACAGAGAATGGTGAAAACTGTCTCCAAAACAGGGATCCAGCATGGCCCAGATATGGATTGTACTCAGTCCCAGGAGAGAGCTGTGGTCTCCCTGATATGGGGTCATGAGAGGGGATTCCAATAAAAGGGAACATCCCAGTAGAGGGAATCAATTATTAAAGTCCCACCTCTCCACGTAGGTTATTTTTAGTCCACTGAGTCACAATAGATAGATGTGGAGCAAAGTGATATATGATTTCCATAAGGAACAGGAAGATGAATGGACTGAATTGCTGAATCGTGACAATAAAAACAATATATCATTTGAAATCTTGTCTCCTGTGATCCACAGTGATTTGTTCTATGGTTTGAATGCCACATTTAGCTGATAGTTACATGTTTACTGTTGCATTGTGTTACATTTCATTGTAGGAGGTTGATATGTCACATGCATTGGTGTAACAGTTCTGGTTTGCCACAGGCTGGTGCTTGTTGTCAACAAATTCCATGAATATATGAGTCATTCAGTACTTTCTGACTTCTCCACCCAGCCTGTGGCCCTCAGACCCATCACGACTGACTCTTACTGAAGACTTGAATCTTTCAAAAAGAGGTCACAAATCCAAGTCAAGTCTCTAGTCTAGGGCTGCAACTAAATTATTTTCAAAGTTGATTAATCGGTGGATTATTTTCTTAATTAATTGATTCATTTAAAACTGTTTTAAAATGTCAGAAGATGGTGAAAAATGTCGATCAGTGTTTCCCAAAGCTCAAGATGACGTCTTCAAATGTCTCACAACCCAAAAATATTCAGTTTACCGTCATAAAGGAGTGAAGAAACAAGATTATATTCACATTTAGAAGCTTATATCAGAGAATTTTAACCTTTTTTAGTAGGAACTTGCTCAAACTGATTAATTGGTTAATTGGTATTAGCATATCTGTTTTTCTGAACAAAGACAGGGTGGCTAATGTTACTTATTGAACCAGGCAAATATTGCTAACATTATCAGATGCAATAATAACTATAAACAAATATTCAATAACAGACTACAACCGTATTGTATAATTACACTGGGTCTCCAGCTAATGACATCTTAGAATCTACCGTCAATTAACACATCGCTTCAGCCTCTCAAACCCAGCGTAATAGTTGCTAAATAAGCCTGTAACGTTATATGGTTCACAATAAACCTGTAACCTGCCTGTGGCTGATAATAATTGATAATTAATAATTAATCTGGTCTTTTCCTCAATTTAACAACCAGCAGATGGTGGCAGCAGAACGTGGATGATTAAGTTACCTGAACATTTCTTAAGTTATGGAAAAGCAAGTGTGGCAAGCAAACAATCATCTTTTCAAAATATTCAGCAAGCGCCAATCTAATCAAGTTCATCTTCGCTAGCTACAAAACTAGTAGCAAGCTAACATTAAATAGCTGATGCTGAGCTACATGTCTGCTAACCTTTTGTAGTGTTAACATTAACTTTCACATTAAGTGACTCACCCATCCAGGTGTGTTTTCAGGGGCCTGATACTGATAAAGTTTGATGTGTCTGATCCAGCAGTCGTTGCATTTAGTGATATTCAGACTCAGATGGCAGAGACAAATGCTGTTGTTCCTAAAATAAAATCCATTTATTACAATAGGGAACTTGGACAACAGAAGAATTATTTGGAGGTCGGAAAGAAATAATTGGCTGGTCATTTCTGCTTTATAGCCCACGTCTCCTTGCTACTTAATTAAATATGACTCGATATAGAATCATTCAAATGTTGCCACATATGACTTTATTTTGACATGGCTTCTTCCAACAATAAAAGCAGGCTATTAGCCCCATGTAATACCTGTAAATCATCTCATTTCAGCCAAATGATGTGCTGGTGTCCATGGCAACAAGTGTCATTGGATCCTTAAGCCAGAATCTATGGAATAAGGGTGCTTATTTCCTATATATTCATTTATTTTAAGTATTTAAACCCACCAAGCGTTGTCTAAGAAGGCTAACTGCATATGAGACACGAAGCATTGTAAACTAGACAATGTCATATATGCTATAATGACTTCTGTCACCAGCTTTTAACAAGTTGTTTTTTCACATAAATACCATCATATACCATATACCCTGGTGAAATGTCAGGAAGGTATGAAAAGATAGATACCGCCCAAGTCTGCCATCCATCCACCACACCTCCTACAAATGCAGACTTTCTTGCTCCTTATACTTCTCCTGTCATGTTTATGACATCCACTAGGGGGCGCCGCCTAATGACGAATAGGAATAAGCTGCTTGCACTATTAACCAACACAGAAGTTTTTTTTTTAATAGTTTTTTTTAGCGAAGACGGGCTGGTCCAAACAAATCACAGCAGTGATTCAGGTCTTTGTCATGTACTTCACCAAATCACAGAGTCAGTGAGAGCAAATGTCTGGGTGATGGGATTTGTTTTTCACATAATGCGATTGCAGGTTCCAAGTCATAAAAAGAGCCGTGAGTGTGGGACCAGGAGGGGGTAGATGATGCTGATTATTATATTTAGAGACAATTGTCTTTCAACAGATTTCAGGTTTGCTACAACAGTGTCTGAACTACGCAAAACACTGTCTGAGCCCATCATTAGAGAGGAAGGAAACTGCCTGAGCCATGGAGGCTGTAATAGTCTGAGCTTAAAGACCCGGCAGGCAAGTCCACTGTAGAACCAAACAAATGACAGCGGTACTAAGAGAACATAAACCTAGCCATGGGTGCTAATAGCGTAAATTCCATCACACTGAGAGCACAGGTGTTGCAATCATTGGTTATTGTACAAAAACCTAATTAAGGCTGTTCTACATTTTGTTCGTGCACCCTTAAGGAATGAATCAGACCTTAACTTAACACACCGTGCAGTGGTGTGTAATTAGGTTTTTAAATGTGCGCTGCACTCTGCCGTTTCTAAGCCTAGACTGTGAATAAGGGAGTCCTCATCCATGATGCAAACTGAATATGCAAATCACAACATGACCGCCTTCCCATTCCCTCTTTAAATTCATTCGGAAGCCGCCCTGAGACCTGCCGAAGCACAATGTGAAATAAATGTACAGTGTTCACCAAAACATAATAAGGAATGCATCAAATAAAGCAGGAACTGCTGGAGTGAAACAAGTTTAAATGGAGGAAAGTGATTTTTGCAATGCTGTCCATTGTCTCAAACATTTAAAATGTCATTAAAAGCTAATGAGTCTCTGTAATGAAGCAATTAAAATGTGTCCTGCCATTAATGTCCTTTCTCTTCAAGTTGTTAAGGTCACATCAGAGTAGTTGGTACATCTGAGCCGCACACATAAAAAGTTTCACTAATGCGTGTTGTACTTATCTGAGCAGAATTGTCCTTTGAAGGGTGATTTGCAGAGCTTGAGCCACATACAACCAGCTTGTGCATTACTTTGAACACAAATAGATTTATAGTATATTGCCCTTTTATGTCTGTACATTGTGAAATAATCAACACAAAATCATGACATGTAATAAGGTGCCTTGTGTTTTGTCATAAAATCAGTGAATATTTAAAATTATTACATTATTTAGTGTTATTCAGTGATTATTGGTAAGATTTCCTCAGTCCTGTCTCAGCTACTGTTGGACCTGACTCCTTAAATATCATGTAATGGAAAAAGGGTTTTTCTTCTAAGCAGTTTTAGAAAATAGTTGCTGAAAACATGTGAAAAAACTTAGAACTATCTAGTACTGAATTGTGGACTGGTGAACTGTTGTTCACGTTTTTTTAGATGGACCTGAAACATGGCTCAGTGAAGTGCTGGAGCCCTGGTCCACCAACACTATATAAGCCCCACAAGCCGACACACATATCACCGCCTCTCCTGCCCCTCCCCTCTCTCAGTCCAAATCAGCCCAGCAGTTCACTTCAGCTCACTTCAGTTCCAACACAGAAGAAAAAAATACCATCCTGTCACCGTCCTCTGGCTCTGGTGACTCAAACATGTCTGGAGATGTCCAATAAAGCTGATAGACAAACCGTCCATGTCTCGGGTCATTTTCAGGTAACAGTGGTGTTTGACACTGAGACAGCAGAGTGGACACGCCCCCAGACCTAATTTTATATGCTTAGCTATTTTTTAAATTAATTTCTTAATCAGTTGGTGTGGGTGGTTAATAACAAATGTTTCTGTGGTGTGACAAACTCAGAACACACACTTATTGTTGCTTTACACAATCATTAAATCAACAGCAGTACAAGATCCACAGATTTACAGAGGATGTTCCCTATATTTAGTTTGTCAAGCCTCACTTCTGCTGCTTGTTCCTTACATAACCCATTCTCAGTGACAAGACCCCGAGTCAGCTCAAGCACATCTGATGATGATTAACTTATCCTTATATAACAGGGTTGTATAGCTAGATTTAGATGTAATTCCCTCTTTGCTACTCAGAAAAAAACACTTAAACTTATATACAGTAGATGACTCCCCTCTATTTTCTAATTATTTGCATACTTTGTGATGAAATCATCTCCACTGAAGGTGCACTAAGTAGTTGTTCTTTTCAGAGCTTTCAACCCACTCTTGCTATTGAAGATCTGAGTGACAGTTCAGAAGGGGAAAAAAGAAGAAATGTACCTTTAGTTGACACGATCTTGTTACAGATAATGATCCTAAGATCAAGAATGAACTTCTATGATTAATTGTTTAGTTCTTAAGGAGATGCATCATGGTGCACCAGTTGAGAAGTTCACATCATCTAGAACAGGGGTCTCAAGCTCAAATGGCCACTGATGGTGTAGTCCTCTCTACTGATGTTCCTGGTGACTAATTTCCTTGTCCATTAAACGCAAATTGTAATTTAGACTAGTTTACTTGTCAAACAGTAAGAAAACACTCTGAAAGCAGTTAAATTTGAGCACACTTTATTCACTGATGATGTTAAACTGTCCGAAAAACATACTGTGTGTATTTAGAGACATTTGAAGCCATCACAGTCTACTATTGCTAAATCATACTTTAAATGCTGGTGCAATGTGTGCCACTTTGCGCTGTGCAATATGAACATTGCACATTTTTCTGCAAAACATGACAAGAAAAGGATCACAGTGTCTGGGGATAAACAACATTGTTTACCTGGAACTGATGTTAGCTGCCAGCCTGACACGCAGTGTGGCTAATGTTAGCAGTGCTAGCAGCAGCTGCTCTGCTTGCAGTTTACTGTCTGTGTCTGTGCTGAATGTGGTCACATGTTGCTCCAGTTCAGTGGTTATTTACCAGTTTATTCTAGTACAGACTACGTTCAACCTTATTTTCATTTTCTAGATTAAAACACTGCCAAACTATGCTGGTTTCATGAGCTGTCATCTGACTGACTTTGCTGATAACAGCATCCAGGGTTGGGTGGGCCATCAGGGCATATGCACTGGGTGAGAGGGGCTGCTGTCTAATGGGGCCGCAGCTCTGACTAGTGGTGGGCGGTTGCATAACATCTTATAAGCAACAGTTAACTGGCATTGTACATGAATAAAGTATTGATAAATAGTTTAACTGACTAGTATTTCTGGTGCCGACTAGCGAGGGTGACGATGTTTAATTTGCAGTCAAGATCTCTACTCATCTCATAGGGGGACGCTCTTTAACCTTCAAGTACCGCAAGAACACAATAATTCTGAAAATGTCCTTTTTTGTTTCCATTACAATCATATTTATGTTAAACAACAAAAAATGCAAACAGCAGTTTCTATACCTTTTTAAATACATTAATTAGCCGTGCATTGGACACAAACTCAGGAACTCTTCTATCACTTTGAGTTGGTCATTAGTACCTCTGATGAAAATACTGAGCGGAAAATTGTAGGTTTTGTCTGTGCATTCATCAAATGCGTGAACTGTTCTTTTCTGGACATATCAGCAGTACTTCAGAAATACATACACACAACACACTTTTCAGTAATTGTATTTTTATTTAATTTCAGTTGTATTCAGTTGAGGGAGTAGTTTAAATTGTTATGAAATAAGTAGAGCAAATAATTAGATTAAATAATTTTTGCGGGCCAGATTATATTAAGTCTTTGACATCATTCAGTAATTATGAGTTGTGTAATTGTAATTTATACTGCACTTGTTCATTGGCAGCTCCTCTCAATGTTGTGTTTTGCTAATTAGTATCTTATGATTACTATTGTTAAATCTAAAAAGAGTCAGTGAATAAAGTGAATAAAAAGTTAATGGACTTAAGAATGTAGATTTTTAATGACCCCACATAGACTTTGAGTCTTTCTGTGATGTCGTCTCCCTCCACACATGGTGGACCGTGACGCCTGTTCAAAATGTAACCAGTCATTACAGTGTTGATTTTCACTGGCTGACACTCACATAACAGTAATGTGATTCCACTGCACTAATCACCACCATGATGACGATATAAATCAGCTTTAATTACCTTGCTGCACATTTTACACGCTGTAATGCTCTTACTGCTGAGTTTTATGAGAGTGAGTAACTGTCTTGGCACAAAGCCACAAAGAGGAAGAAATCCAAGTTTTTTAATAAAGCAGAATCTCAGGAGTGTCTGATACAAAGACGGCTACACCCCAAATCCCTGACGCAGATTCTGATTTGGCGCAGCTCAAAAGTGTTGCTCTCAGTTCACACAAGACACATATCGTCTTATAATGTGATCTGAATCCTGCTGTGTGGGTGACGCTAACACATCACCCATTCTTGAGAACTGAGACAAACCATGGCCTACCCAAAAATGTATATATACTGTATGTATATATATATGTACAGTGAGTATTGTCAAACGTTTTTGTGAAATATGATCAAAAACTAGATGAAATAATAAATAGAGGAATCACCGCAAGAGGCAATGAACAGTGAAGCAGGTTGTGAGTATTCGAATGCTTGTAAGAAACAAGCACTGATAAGACACACAACACAGTCATGCAGAGGTTGTCACATTGTTGACAAGTGGGACTTGGTCACATGTGACATTGAACCCTGGACCTTTGGATCCCCAGAGAAGGTGACTTGCAGACTGCACCACTGGGGGAGACGTGGTTTCTACACACCTTCTTACAAGTTGAGGCAAATGTTTGATCAAACCCTGAGCAAAAAAGAAAATGCTGTGCGTACTGTACAAATTACCGCAAGATATTGAACATCACTGCAGACTCACCGTTTGACAGATCTGAACACAATTTGAAACACTTGATATCAACCATCTACAGAACGTCTGTGTTGATTTTGGTCCCATTTGAATGAAGACTTGTGGAGATACAGAAGTTAATTGATTTTTCATATTTTGACAAATATAGTGGGTTTTTTTAACTGACCTCAGGCTGCAGTGAGACAAACTTTTATCACAATTCAGCAGATGTGTTGAAGAAATTTCAGCTCTGTAGGACGTACAGTACGGCTGATTTTCAGAAGTTTGGATTGTGGCTAGAAATCTAGATTTGTTGTAATAAGTCACGCCCACTTTGATCTTTATTTGCATGTTGGCATCTCAATGCACTCATGAGTTATTACACATTTTTGAAAATTAGCGATTTTGATAAAAAAAATTGATTGGCTCACAAAATCCAAATGGATTGACAAATCAAAATTCCTTTGATAACTTGGCCCAACGGTCTAAAATGAGTTTGCGGAAATTAGGTTTTTGACAAAATTTTTTAAAAAGTCATAAAAGTTGACATTTTAAAAGCAGAAGACTGACTGAGAAAAGGTGCAGATGAATTGAATGATTAAAATGGCAAAAGAATAATGAGATCCAAATTGATGCTTGGAACGACAAACTGAATTGAGTGCAAATGGCTGTTTTGTTATTTATTTTGTTTTGTTTTGTTTGTTTGTTTGTTTTTTGTTCATTGTTTGTCAATGTATTTTGCCTTCTCTCAAAAAATTCAATAAAGAGATGTTTTGAGCAAATGCCAAGCCATGTGAAGATAATTGCAAAAATGTCAAATTGATTGTTATAGCGCCACCTTGAGGTCAATGAGTGTCATTTTTGTTGCCTGAGTAGTGGCACTGTCAGATTTTTACAAAAACGTGACTTAATCAGGCACAAAAAGGGTCAGCTATACCCTAAGACCCGTGTTTCACTTCCTGTTTTAAAAAAGGTGAGAATACTGTTTAAGCGCTGGTAAACTTTCTATTTTTTTTGGACAAATTCATGAAATAATATTGCTTTCAGATGTGTTTCAACCATAACATGTCAACTCTGTAGCCCTTCTGAATCAAAGCTAAAAGTTTTGTCCCAGTTTTCAAGAATGAGTGAAATACAAACAAAGTAAATGCAGGGAGGATCTGAAGGAATATGAAGGTGACT
>JAJHUR010136803.1:0-25643 GCA_027495735.1 Lutjanus campechanus
TTCTTGATCACACAGTAGTCATACTCGTCTATATTGTAACTACACACTATTTGAGTGTATTGGTTTGGAGAAGCCATCTGTAAAGATACAACATAAACATATTTTGAATATCATTCAAAAACATTTGGTTTTCCTTCTGTAGCATTCACTTTTCAGTTTCACTTCAGATCGCAGTAGCAGCAGTTCGTATGAACATATTGTTGGATGCAATAAACATGTTTACAACCATCTGGAAGAAGCAAAGGTCGTCGTAGGTTCAAACTGAAGCTTATGAACGTGGGAAGTTTTCAATATACAAGTATGGCACTGATATTCATTATAAGGTGCTGGAAATAATCACTTTTGATGAAAATTTATCAAGCTCACAGTATTTCTGTTGTCTTTTCGGTGACATTGTAGTGATATTTTAAAACATATTGGCAGTAAGCCCCGGAATCTTGTTCTGCTACTTTCCTGTTTGTTTCAGGATACTCCCGATCAAATATCATACTTCTATGACTACTTATGCAATTGTGGCACCTTAATATTTGCAATAACATAACTTCCCAAGAAACATCAGAAAAGGGGGGTTTGGGGTGCTCGTTATAAACCTCGCCAAAGTTATAGGCTAACTGGAAATAATGAAAAATTGTGAAAAAACGCTGGCAGAAAACAGTAGAGGTACCAGCGGCAATTTTCTATGGTGCTATCATTTACATCAATAATTAACAACACACTTCCACTACACTTGAATATTTTAAACTGCTTTGAATATAATTAGTAATAACAATTATTCCATTAAAGCAGGTTACAAAGTTTTTTATCCCGACATGTAAAAGGCAGTTTGCGTACAGCTGTAGCTTTCCTTTAGAATGAAGAAAAAGCTCTCGCCTGCAGCCACAACCATGTTTGGAAACCAGAGGCCAGTTAATCACGGCACGCTCTAAACAAATGCCTGTGATTTATCAGACAGTTTACCTGTGAATAGGGAGCACTTTATTTGATGCACTAGAGCCGGCACTCTAAATGCAACTCATCAATACCACATCTGATTAAATTTAATTAACTGTGGGAGAGAAACTCTTCATCTCAACTAATAAGTGATTAACTGTATGTGAGATACAAGGTAAAGATCAGAATAATGTGGTGCCGCAAAAGCAGTGACTTTATCACGTTTTTATTTGTTATAATTCACTATTCACGTTTTTATAACATTTTCAGCCAACATGGGTTCTTAAAGCTCTCCACAGATTTATTGTGTTTTGACAGATGAGGCAATGTTCTCCTGTCTGCAACTGTCCGGCCCCAAGCAGCTTTAGCTTCTTGTTTTCAGTGGACAGAAATGTAACTCTCCATCTTCACGGTTCACTGAACTGTGCGTTCTGAGATACCCTGCTGTACCTCGCTGTCACAGCATTTACATACTTGTTGCCTTTTAGCATGAACAAGTGCTGCTATTCTGACCCGTCTCATCATTGGAGCCTTTTTCAGCCTGTCCGTCAACCCCGTCTGCCAGCGCTATACTTCTTGCTTTATTCATACCTGACTCACTGTCTGGAGGAGTGAGGTATTTTTGGTTCACATCACTATTACAGTGATTGAGTGCATTAACATGCGCACGAGTATCCTGGTTATGATCAGATTTGTAGACTAATCTGGTTATGTTTTGCGCATGTAAACGTAATCCTGGCCTCAGAAACCTTGATACAGTCTTATACTGGTTTTTGAGAAACCTGGACATTACGGCTGCAACTGACAATTAATTTCATCATTAATCATCGATTAGTCTGCTGATTATTTTCCAGATTAATTATTTAGTCCAAAATCAAAAGACTCTTCAATTACTATCATAAATGTCAAAGAAAAGGGTTGTGGGACATCTGAAGACGTCATGTTGGGCTTCGGGAAACAGTGATGACATTTTTCTCCCTTCTTGACCAAACAACTAATTGGTCTCTCGAGAGAAAATAATCAACAGAGTAATTGACATTGAAAATAATCGTTAGTTGCAGGCCCAGAGTTGGTTCATTGAACTTTGCATGTTTGACATTTGAGTGGAGGACTGCTATTATTGGTGGAACTCACGGGAAGCTATGATGATTGGTCAAATTTCCAGAAAAGTTGTGTTGACTGGTCAAAATTGCAAGGTCGTGCTGAATTTACAGGGGTTGGTTGAAATTTGCCTTAATTGTTGCGATTGCAACATTGCAACTTCCTGAAGGGACTTGAAGATGAGAGATCGAGCTACAGCTGCACCCTGATGATCAGAAACCTGAATACTGACAGAATCATGTATACAGGGATATGAATTATCAGGTTTCTCATGGTCCATGTAAACATTGTGTCCTCAATCAGCTCAAAACCAGGACACTGGTGTGCATGTAAACACACTCAGTGACAAGTGAGTGGTATCAGTTTTCAAATAACAGCATTTCAATTTCATGATTTAATGAATTTCATGGTTTATTGTACCTGGGAGACAGGCAGCGCCAGGTTCTCGGCCACCTCGCTGGGGTCCACCAGTCGGTAAAACTCGTCCTCGAGCTCCTGGAGCTTCTGTTTCCTCTGGCTCACCTTCTCCCTCTCCAGCTGGTCCCGCTCAGCTCGCTCTGACGCAGACACCGAAACCGGGTACAATACCGACCTCTGCTCCGGGTCGCTGCTGCTGTTTGGCTGGTGCTGCTGGTCCGGCCGCAGCTCTGGACCGACGCCGGTGGCGGCCCAGTCAGGTCTGGCTGCGGTGCTGTGTGCTCCGTTGGTGGTGGACGTGGTGGTGGTGTGGTTGCCGTTGCTCACGCTGGTCAAGCTGGATGTGTTATTGATGTTGGTACTGCTGTTGCTGGCAGTGCAGCTGTGCTCCAGGCAGAAGGACTTGAAGCGCACCTCGTCGTTCTCTGCCAGGATGGTCCTCATCTCCAGGCCGTGGTCGAAGGCGCACGTCACATGGAAGGCCACGATACAGGAGGGCATGGAGCACTGGGAGAGAGAAGAAAGAGAAGAAATATTGGTAAGAGCAGAGGAAGGAGGAAAGTGGTATAGAACAGACAGGGGATGAAGGATGAGAAGGATGTAGGGAGCCAAAGAAGAGATGGAGCACTGGAACTGACCCTTGGCTGAGCCCCCTGTGAACAGCAACTGTCCAATTATAGCTTTGTAACCGTAACTAGGCACTGCAAGCCTGTCAAGCTTTGCATTTCTCTACATCAGGCTCATTCTACTCGCAGCCCGCAAGAGGCTGCCTGCAAATCAGGCTGGCGTGTGTGATATGATAAATAAAACTAATGTACATATATCTGAGCTACTTTGAGACATCTGAACCACAGTCTGTATCATCTGAGCCAATATGGTCTTGGTTACGTAAAGCTCTTATGTGCTGTGACTGGCTGCGACAGGATTACACTCACACCTGCCATTCGCTATGTCAAGCCTTACGTCGCACGCTGTGCACTCAAACTATGTTGAAATAGCAAAATCAAGGCAGTGTCATTTCTCTCACAGACTCAAAGAAGCCCCAAAAAGACAGAAGTCTGATATATGTATAGTGGTTCTATAGTAGTAAATCACATGATCGAGGTATGTAATTCTATCTTAGTGAAAGTGCAAATACGACAGATCTGTTTATGTTTCAAATGGGCCTACTTACTGTTAGTCTGCAGACTGTTTGTCATCTTGTTTTTTACATTTGTGGATATGGACTTGTCAGAAAACACCTCATGTCTCCTCGGTTTTTTAGAGCCAACTTCTTGCACTTCTGTATTGAGTCTTGTAACCACAGCATTCCTAGATTTTTTTGTAAGGACTGGCTACTGTCTGGGATTGATTATAACACCATTAAAGAGAAAAAGGGATGCACATGACTAATTTATTCCATGCAGTAATACATCTGGTAACATTATGTTGTAAGAATTATTTGTAGCCATTAGTCGATAAAGTATTTTGTGTGGCCCACAAAGCCCAAGTGATTTTAATTTTTGGCTCACTTGCTATTGAAGCTGATTAACCCTGCGCTACATGTTGAAACAGTGTGCATGGGGCTCTAAGAAGAACGGTACTTAGTGTCTCATGAATTTGGACGGTGGTGTCTTTATTGTACTCTTTCAAAAACCTAAATAACAAGACCAAATATGTAAGCAAAATCTGTCTTTATCTAATACAAGCTGTAAATGTTAGCATGTCCGGCATGACACCTCTCTCTGGCTTGCTATCTTAGCACTACGCTAGGTTAGCTTAGCTCTCTCCCTGGGGTGATTGCAGTTCAGCTGAACAGGCTGAGTGACCGTCTCAAGGTCTGCCGCACTTACACTAATCCCTGCACTTCCCTTCCCACCGTTAATGAGTGTATCCTGTCGTCTATTGTAAGCACATACATGTTGTATTTCACCGTACGACCAATGTTTGCTGGGATGTTAGCTAACTTTAGCCTAAATCACTTTACGTATTTAGGACCTTTTAACAGGGTTCTTGTTTTAAATGTGTCAGATGGAAACATTAAAAAGTCAGCTGGAGACGAACTTCTCAACTCAAGGAGTTTAAGCATTAGCATTAGCTTACATTAGCTAGCTACACTTATAAAACCTACTAGCGACAGTCATCAATTTAGTATTATTTTTTCCCATCGAGACAGTTTCACCTAGTCCCCTTTGTGCTTTCATTGGCTAGTTCTAGTTACCACGACGACTTGTCCTTCGCAACTGAAAAGTGAAAATAAATCCATGGCAATTCAAAACTGAAAATAAAGCCACGGTCATGAGCTAAAAAGAAGGTGCGAGCCTGTTTCAAAAATTACTGCCAATTTTGATGTTATGACTGAAAACTGCATTATGCGAGAATGGAGAGCTTGAGAGACGTAGCAACCGTAACTAAGGAGAGCAGGGCTTAGTGAATTATGGGAGGAGAGAAAATGTAAGAATGTAAAGTAAAACTGTGAAAGGGAAATCCCACAGAGTATTAATTCTGTCTTCATGTTCATTAAAAAGACAAGCAGATTGGCAGAAAACAACTGTTTCTGTTTTGGAGAGACCCTCTATCTTTGAAACACACACGCATGTATACACATATTTTTTCTTCAATCTCTCAGGCACTTTGTCACAACCATTTGTTTTAAAGTGTCATTTTCGGTCCATTTCTTGTGTTATCGAGGTTCCAATAGAAGTGCAGCAAAGCAGAAAGACAAGCCAAGTCACAACAAACACGGTTCCCCCATTTCTGCTGACATTTTGGTAACTTGGGAAAATGTGTGGATGTGTGTCTGTGCATGTGTGTGTGTGTGTGTCGCACAGTGCTATCCATTACAGGTCATACTAAGAGGCGGCCTCCCACTGAGTCCCTCCAGGCATGGTGTGATTTGGTGTGTGTGAGCCCTTGTGGCTATGTTGTTGTCGCAGCGTGCGCGTACATTTGTAAATGTGTGTGTGCAGGTCGCTGCTTGTACTTTTCAGAGAGAGTTCAGCATTCGGCAGGCTGGTGACTCTCTTCTCCGTGTTGTTTATGAGAGTGGTGACAAAAACCTGACTGATCCTACTGACTCCACCATCTGGGGAATCAAACCTCTGCCTAACGTTTTCACAAACAAGCTTTCCTCTCTCACTCTCTATTTCTCCCTTCTCCCTGCTTCAACTGCATTCAGCAACTTAAAAGAAAAAGAAAAAAAACACACAGCAGCATTTAGTTCACAGTTAAACCTACTGAAGTCTTACAAATAATGTTTGAGACACAAAAACCTCACACTGATATTCTAGTAGGAGAAATAGGTTCCCATGCACCCCAATGCCATTTTTTTGCAGCATGTTTTCTTAGGACCCTAATGGTATCTAGTTAAGAATTTCTGATGCTGCCAAAGTCAACTAATGTCCCACTTAGTTCGTTTGGCAGCCATGTTGAATTGATGTTCATGTGAGTGGTGAAAAACACCAATTTTCATAACTCCTAAAGCAGACAACATACAAGACAAATGAGCCCACTTTTTCATATGTTGACATTAGAAATCTAACAGAAAGGTACAACCCTTCTTTATTGGCGAAAAACAGGAAAATAACAAATTTTAGGCTCATAATTATGTAACTTTTGTTGTTTTGTTTGACGCTATAGTATGAAAGTCTGAGAATATTGCATGAGAATCTGTTCCTAATATGGTTTAAAAGATGTGGCAAAAATGCAAAAAACTTTTGAGGCTATTATATCCTGTTTTTGCAGTAATTACCTTGAACTCAGTCGGGTCCGTGCTGCATTTTTTCTCATCAGTCCCTGTCACACCCCCAACAACAATACACTGATTTTGAACCAAAGTAGGTCATCAGTATGCGAGGTAAACCAGTTCATCATCACAACCTGTCAGCCTTCAGGCGTGCATGAAATCCGTGTGAGGCCGCGGCCTGTGTGTTGCTCAGAGGTCTATCCATATTCTGTTTTTATTTGGTAAGGAAATGCAATAAACAGCAGAGCAAATTAAGTTACGTTTCTGTTTAGTTTCGTTTCTATGCTAATCACTCTTCCGTTTGTACCCTCTCTGTCTCTCTCGATTCCTCTTTTTTCACCCAGGATCGAGGGTTATTTGTTTGTTGGGGGGATAAACAGAAACATCACGCCTGAACCACAACTTGCATAATTTCTGAACTTGCACATGAACCCATGTGAAACCACAAACAGACTAACGGGAGACCCCCTGTTTATTTTATCTCCCAGAATGAGCACTGATATACACCCCAAACCCTCCTTGGCCTGATCTGAAAGAAACTGTGAACATTACAAGAATCAGTGGTATAAAAAAGGCTGGGGGATCCCTGGTGTAGATTATTCAGAGTAGCAGGGACACGGTGTGAAATTTCCAAAGCTAAAGACAAATGTTTAGTCTGTTGTTGTGGGTGTTTAGTTTACTTCATTTTATCGGTGAAACTTGATGCATCTAATCTGATGTACACCTTGATGTGAACTCTTGTACCGAGCTTTAAAAACATTCTAGTGAGAAAAAAAAACTGTCCCCAATAAACTAAATCACAGAGTAAATAAAAGTCAGTGATGGAAGAACAGAAGGCGTGATTCAATAATCACATATCTGGCCTGTGTGACACCACTATAGATACATCAAGTGGATTTACAGTCTGCACTGTAAAATGATTTTATTACAGACTTCTCCAAATGTCAGACTAAGCCCGCTGCAGCTGCTACCAAGTGTCAAAAAGCAAAAGGTTGAACACAGCGTGGAGCTGACTAGATGTGTTATTTGGTACAGGCCGAGTCATTGCAAAAAAAAAAAAAAAAACAAAAAAAACAACTACAGTCATTTGGCCTTTTCGACTGCACCTGCTCAGTTCTGGCAACAGATTCATTAATAATGGTTTTTATCACTGCCCACACTGACTCTGAGTATTTTTAGGTGTTTCTGGTTAACAGTTTGTTATCTTCAACCCTTTGAATTAAGACATGAATCATATAATGGTTTAATCATATTCTACTTTACCCCATGAGAACGATTTGGGCGTGTGTTTATCAAAGCGTTAGAAGGAAAATTTGGGACTTGAAATTCTTGCTCTAATGTGCCCTCTCTATCAAGAGCAGACTTTCCTTCCTGCTCCAGTTTGGTTTTCTTTTTTTTTTTCCCTTTTGTACCAAGTTCAGCCAGTTCAAAAAAATAAAATCAGCCTACACCTGTCATAGGGGATGTGTCCACCAAAGCGTGAGGCAAGCATGTTTTTTTTAAACATTTGCAAGCTCCTCGTATTTACACTCCGTTACAAACACCTGCGGCGTGATGAGGCACTGAGCGTCTATTCGATGCTAAAGGCGGCTGATTTTTTTCGAGGTTTCAGCTTCAGGTAAAATGCCGTGCTTGTCCCTGTCACTTTTTACCTTGCTGTTCACACGGTGGAGGACAGTGGAGGAGGGGCGGGACAAATGCCATAAACTGTGTCCTGCTCATACAGTACTCACTGAACTCGTCTCCGTCCAACTTCAGCTCTTGAGCCAAACGATGGTGACAATTGAGCTGTTTCCTCGCCCCCAAAAAAATCTCAACAACCTACCCAGACCAGCGGGTCTGCCTGTGTGCATCACAACATTTAGAAGTGAAATTCTTGAAGATTTGATAAATACAGGCCCTGCCACATGTCCAAATAATCCCTTTATTCTCCCCACGTTTTTCATTTTATTAACTTTCCAACACGATCAACTTACTCTTTGCAAATTATTCTATCATCATTATTTTTCATCATCTTTGAATGTTTAGTATGTTAAGCACAGAAGCGCTTCAGTCCAAACAGTTTTAATTTGTGTCAAAACAAACACAACACCAATACTTCCCACACGCATCTGTTCAACAGTTCTAGATAATTAAGAGGTGGTCACTGAACACAGGCGTCTGCAGAAATTTCAAAGAATTTTTTATTACTCCAAATATACTGTTTGGCAGAATTTGAGAGCTCAAACTGGCAGGCTTTGTAGGTGAGACATTCATCATGAAAATCTAGGCCTACCTTTCCAGTTGTAACCTTGTCAAATGAAGAAATCCTGATGAAATCATGGATTTTTAAGACTTGACAGCAGCCACAGTGCATCAATGCCAATATCCATCTAATAGTTTTCCTGAAGATTTGAAGTGTTGATCCTTGGATGCAGAGAGAGTCTGACACCTGAGGAATATTGATGATTTGTGCAGCTACATTTCATTTTATTCATGTTCAAAATGTTTGATTTTGCTCAAATCCGCAAACATTCAAGGATTTTCGATGCCCACTTAGAATCTACATCTGAAAACTTACCCTCAGACATAAATTGTTCTGAATTCTAGCCTTTTAGCTAAAAGGCGTGTAGTGTCCTACATGGTGTCCTTGTTAAACTGTTAATATCATCTTACTCCACTTTGAGAGAATTACATATAATATGTCCTGTCATCTTATTATTGTTTAGCTTATAACTGACCCACCGGCAGGCCACAGATTGTTAAAATGTTCACTTGATTCATTTTTGGTACATTTTCCAACTTATTTTAGCTACAGTATTGTTTGTTACCTGCTGCTACAAATCTGAAGGGCTGCCATTTTCTTCTGAAATCTGCAAAGAAGACAACTTCACCATGAAGCAAATGTGCTTTCTTAATTTGCCGAGTGTGTCACATTTATTACTGAAGACTGAAGTTGTTCACAGACTGACTCTATGAGCTTTAATAAATGCAGTACAGGCTTGACTGGTTGACCTTTCCAGTGCACCTTCTTTTCATAAAGCACTAATTAAGAGTCTCATTACACTTGGAGAAGTTGCCAATTACTACAGCAAGTCGTTAAATACAAATATTTACATCTGAGACACCCGGCTGTCATTATGGGAGGGACTGTCAGCACATGAAAAGAGACACAACAAGGTACTGTATCATTAGACAAACTGAAGCTTGTTATCACTAAATTACCAAAGGAAAAAATAACCAAAGTGTGAACTATAAGATTTTGGTGCAACACGGCTTAAGCAGTCTGAGCGATTGTAATAGAGCTGCAATGTTTAGTCGATAAATCGATTAGTTGTCAGCTATTAGATTAATCACCAACTATGTTGAAAGGCAATTAATTGAGAATCCAACCTGGTACCAGCTATGCAGAATAGTTATATAGAAATGGCCAGTCTTCTCGTGGATGGTCTCGTTTGCTTACTTAGGTCATATAGAGACATCAGTATTAAATCGAGACTGTTTCATAACAGTTAAAACTCAGTTTAGGTATGGAAAACAGCTAAAAAACAGTTTAAAAAATCAAGATTTTATTCTGTCTCAGACTCTCATTTGCATAAACTTTTCAAGACAGTAAACTGATTTGTTATTTCATACTTTTGCCTGAATTTAAGTCGACGGAGGACTCCTGCTGCTCACGGTGCCATGTAGCGCTGCATATATACCTTCTGCGTGCGGTGGCAGCTGATCAGTGAGAGAGTTTGTACAGCCGAGAGAGAGAGAGACAGAGAGAGAGAGACAGAGACAGACACACACAGAGAGAGAGAGAGAGAGAGAGAGAGAGAGAGAGAGAGAGAGAGAGAGAGAGAGAGAGAGAGAGAGAGAGAGAGGAAGACTCTCTCCCTGGGAACGATTCTGGCTCAAGGACTCGCTGTTAATCTACAGCATCAATACTGTGACAGCAAACACCCTCTCCGCTGCACAAACAAGCATCTGCACACACGTGTGTGTACACATGTACACGTACATGCACATCCAGCACACGTGTGAACACACCGTACATACACACATGCAGGTGGAGCGCAGAGTTGTAGGAATCCAGTTCACCTCGAGGGCACTTTTAACGCCTAATGGTCCGCAGGCTAATAGTTGTAAAGTGGGTTAGTGTTAGTGTGTCAGCAGGGGTTTTGTTTGTGTACTCTGCAGCATGTTAAAGAGGTGCCGGGTTAAAACAGATCCACCCGCGCCCAGCGGGAGGCTAAGAACTACGATGATCTGTGTTGTTGAGAGACGTTTTGAGTGTGTGTGTGCTGATTTTATACTTTAAAACAATCCTGCAAGAGCTTTGCTGTGCTTATGTGTGTATATACTGTAGGTATGCTGCTTTGTGTGGGTGTGCCTTTAAGGCTTTATTTCAGAATGTACACCCCATCTTTCTGTAAGGCTGAGTGGGTTTGAACTTTGATGCTGCTCCAGAAATTAAACCTTAACACTGAATTTCACACACAATTAAAACTTTCTCCAGTTTTCTTCAAGCTTGTTTGCAGTTTAACACCACCTCCAGATGATGTACAGTATGCATACAGATGGTATGAGGATTGGAAAAGAACGAGGAGGAAGAGGAAGAAGGAAACGAGGAGCGCGTCTGAACAGAAACAAATAACGTGTGTAACAATGCGTTATGTAAAACCACTGCATTACGCAGTAACTTGACAAAATGTAATCAATTTTCATTTCATTATGTAATATCACCCACATTTCACGCCACAAATGACTTCACATCGTGGTGGTTATGACAAAATGCAGGAACTGCTCTTTTTTTTGCATGAAATTATAATAATATGGTGCATTATGTAATAACCACCCAAAATGGATGTCATAATGCACAAAATCATTATAATTTCATCATAAACATGAATTACTGCTTAGCAGCCGTATGCCTCCGCCAAACAGTTGATTTGTTGTTTACATCCATGCCTGGTTCATATAATATACATGGTGAAGGCTTTGAAGGAATTCAATAAAATGTATTATGCATATTTTCTGGCAAAATGGGAGTTATCGCTGTATTGACACATATCGAAGGGAATAATTTCCAGTGAGAAACATGCTGTTTTCACTTAGAGACTATTTTTATAGAGGAGGACAGAGGACAGAATACAATGATGTCACCGTGGAGTTGACCTGAAAAAACTTGATTCATTACAAAACCTTTTTTTTTATTTTAAGACACCGAGGTCCTTTCATAACAGAAGTCACAGCGGACGCAGTGATACGTTTTTATCTGCCGTACCTGTATGCAGGTTCCTGTGTGCTCTCGACACAGGCTGCAGGACAGAGCCCAGCGGCTGGCAGGGATGTGGGACACCTTGGTAATGGGCTCCATCTTCTCTGGACAGCCTATACTCACCTGCAGGGAACACACAACAGGTAGAAAATGCATTTATATGGCTGGCAGAGTCTCATATGCCGTTTTTACACCAAAATTAGCTCGTATATGCAGGTGAGTTGCTTTCTGTTTTTCTTTTCTCTCTGATGTGCACTGGAAGGAGTCTCATGTCTGTGCGGGAGAGCGGCGAGAGAAACATTTCTAAAACTCTCTGTGTGTTCAGCTCTCAGTGATTTTGTAGCTTCTAACTGAATCTCTGTGGTTTGAAGTTCAGTTTCTCTCCTGTGTCGCTGTTTGTATTTCAGGTATCTGCTTTATTTTACCGTTTTATGTTCACTTTCACAAATTTTTTGGCTCCAATATTTATCATGCACCACCAGTCAAAACTCATAAATGTGCAATGAAAATATGTATCAATATCAAAACAAGCAATTTGTAGGTGTTTTCTTCGGGCTCTGAGGAACCTAAATGATTAATAAAAAAAATTAAAATAGGTCAGTGTGATGCCTTGTACCACAGTTATTTCACTAATACAGATAATTAGCAATTACCAGCTGGAGATCCACTGAATGTGGACCTTCTACTGAATGATAATGACCAACTTTTTGTAGCTTAAATGATAATTTCTTAAAATTTGGAATTAGAAAGTCTGTCCTTGGACCCAGAGCAGGGACACCTGTGCTCCTTGGAAAAAAAATCTCTACAGTTAAGCCCAGCAGTGTGACTCACTCTCTCTGAGCGGTCTATTCAGAACGACTTTGGCCCCAAAACTTGCTCCACCAAATAAAACCAAAATGTCATTGACCTGTGCCAACCAGCCATGCAGAATAGAGTGGAGAGCACTCATCACCAAAGAGCCATTTCTTCCTTCCTTCCTCCGCTGCTTTTTTCTTTCCAAAAAACCATTTCACCTCTTTCACATTAACTTATTCTCATATTTGCGGTCGGGCCGTCCTTCCTTGTCCTTCACGCTTACATTAACAAGCTGACGACTGATTTCCGCAGGTCTTGCCCCCCCCCCTTTCCCCGTTCATCCACTCGTCCTTCTATCTGATTTTCTTTTCCTCCTCTCATCTGCTCATCCACAGAACAAGCCCACGGCCTCGGCTCTTTCTTTCATTATTGATGTCTTTTGTACAGCACACTCGATCGGAGTAGGGGTCAATTTTCACTCCATTGAGGATGTCAATAGAAAGTGCAATTCAGACAATGATGCCACAGCTGTCACCGACTGTGTTCGCTTCTCTTATACAGTTGATGTACGAAACGATCAATGGCAAAAGGATTTTGAGTTTTTGAATGCTGTGGTTAATTGATTGGATTGTTCTCAACCATGATGCCCACACACGCAGAGGTTGCACTTTACACAGTTCCTCCACCTTCCTGTCTTTGGTTGGTTTGTCAATACTCAAAAGGCTGAAAAGTCAGAGCTGTAGCTTTCAATGCACTGTATGTGCAGCCCGTTCTCATTCCCAGCTCATCAAATAACGACATTTTTTCACTGCCCCGTGGCAACTTAAAGAGACTCACACGGTTACTGTTAGTGGCTGAAAGAGATGCACCAGATTTTCAAACAAGTTAATGTAAACCCATCTGTAGCTGTACGAGAAGGCTTTCGATGTAGTGGAGGAGGTGGGGTGAATGGGTGTCTCAAACAAACACAGGACTTTCACCCACAAGACTGGAGTTTGTGTCCCATGTGATTACAAAGACTTTATTAAAAGTTTTAGGTTATATTAGGTTAAGTGCACAGGGCTGGGTGCCAAACTTCAATAGTGTTTTCATTACACATGAAATATTGAATGTAAACACTGCACCCTAAATCATCACTGTTCTTGAGTTGTGCTGGGTTGTGTTTACCGTGTTGAAGAAAAGGGTTCATAAAAATGCTCCTTTCTTGTGGTATTCACAAACTCAAATTAGCAATTGTCTGAATCCTGATTTCTCAAGTCTTGTACACAACTTCTGATCAAGTTATTAGGAGCTTCGCAGGAAAACAGTGTTGCAGAATCTCCCAAACAATGGAAGTGAATGGTGACTGGTTTTCAAATGTCAAAAAAACTGAATAACAGAATAGAAACATAAAAAGCCTCCATACAGCTTGTCTCGGGTAATCCAAGTCTCCTAAAGCCACAACATGCCAAGTCGCCTTGAAAGACATCATTTACACCGTGTTTTTGGCCTGAATCTTCACTGTTGATCCTCAGCTTGGAGCCACGTTCATGTGCACACCATCTGAACTCTGTGTGTGTGTCTTGTGACGGTGTGCTAACGGCATGTTGGGACTTCAGGAGACTTTGATTATACCAGATGAGTAGAATACAGGCATTTTCTGTTTTTTACATTTGAAAACTGGTCACCATTCACTTCCATAGTTTTGGAGATTCTGAAACACAGTTTTCCTGTGAAACTCCAGCAGTATTTTGCGGACTAACAAAATAAACACAAGCCTCAATCACCACGAGGGTGAGTAGATAATGACTGAATTTTCATGTTTGGGTGAGGTCTTCAGCTGTGTGTGGGCTTGGCAAAAAACAAGGTAGTTCACAATGTCGGGACAGTAAATAGAAGGCAAGACAAAGGAGCCAGCTCTTACAGACCTTCACCACCTGTTAACCTTAGTTTCTCAAAATGTTACGGCCTTTCCGGCTGACCAAGTCCGTCTCTGTCAGTTTTAGCAGCTTCCACACCTTTTTTTTCTGAACATTTCAGTGGTTTAGACATCCTGAAGTCATCTCAAATTGAACATTTGGTGTGTAATCCATTCTGTTGGTTATATCCCAGTATCTCCATAATGGCCACCATCCAGGTTACTGACCAAACCATGACATCAGTGCAAACACTGAGTTGCTTCCATCTGAGTATTGGAAAATGCTTCATCACTTGGTACCAAAGACTGTGACTGTTAAGCACATGTTAAAAAGACTTCTTGAATGCTCACAGCATCTTATATTACTGCGAACGGGTTAATATGGACGACCTGATGTGTCTTATACAGATGTTAAAGGGTGCCTTGTGCAACTGTACGAGACGCTGGGGGGCAGTGACAAAACGTCGGTATTTGATGAGTTGGGATGAGAACGAGTTGGTATGTGTGCGTTTGTGTGTATGTAAGCACATGCAGGCCTTTAGCGCGTTCATTCCCCGATGAGCACGTTCTCGCCCCAATTACTTCACATTTCAAAGCCGGTAGATGGAAAACTGACAAAATTTGAAATCACTTCAGTGGAAATGGGTAGAAATCACAGTCTTAAATGAAAAGGCATTTTATAAGAGGGGCTCCACGTCTTTCAGCGTGCGTGTGTGCGTGCGTGTGTGTTGAAAAGTCGTTTAAAGAGAGACCTCTCTCAGGGGGTTGGAGGCAGAGGGCAGAAGCCAGCTACACACACAGCACTGCAGGGGGGCTGTATCGTTTGAAGGCTGGATGGTGTGTTCACGCACACAAACACACACACACACACACGCACGTGCAAGCAAACCCACACATACACAAATATGCATCTCTATGAATGACACACACACACAGAGCCGCTTTTCTGGAAATTTCCACTACTATCATATTCAGTAGAAATATACGAGCCCAAAATGTTGTGATTTATGTGTTTATTTGTGTAGATGTCTGCTATTAACAGCTCTTTAGCTCATACAAGCACACACGACTGAGTCTTTGCAAGGACACGCACACAAACACACAAACGCACATCCAGCACAGACATGCAAATTATCTTTTCTTCCCCTCCACGCTAGGAAGAGAAAACAAAAGCGAACGGAGCAACGAAAACAATTAGCCCAATCAAGGGTGACAGAAGGCAATTAGAAGTAAAAGGTTTGAGCTGCCAAAAGCTACTCTATTACTGAGAAATCTGCTGGTGGAGTGTGTTGTTGAATAGGCTGAAGACACATGACTGACTCTCTTAACAGTTTAAAGGTGTGTGTGTGTGTGTGTGCGAGGCGTGAAGCAACATCCGTCCCTGAACCTCCGAAATGAGCGCCTGCTTTTTGTCCATTTTGAGCTTTTGGATGAGAGACGTTTCCAAAAGGTATCATCAAGACACCTCACGTCGAAATGAGCGGCTGCACGGCTACACGCTTGACAAAAGAGGTTCCTCGTGAATCAATTTACATTATTTGCAGACTGTTATGAGTGAAGTCTTGACTGAAGAAGCTACACGAAGTATTTTAAGCATTTGCTGTTAACAAGGAAACTCAGGTGGAAATAAAATAGACAGGTGCGAGTGCTTCTAAAATCTAGGCCACATTTTCCGAAAACCTTGTTGTACACTCAGTGTACTCACATGCCATGTGTACACTGAGAGTTACGGGTCACTGTAATCAGTCCTCCTTACTAGAGATGTCATGATTAACCAAATCTGGGATTCAATTTGACATTTTGAAATCACGATTCGGTTCATTTTAAACATTTCTTTTAGCACTGTGCTATACCACTGTTAGACTATCCAGTCCTACCGGACTTAACCATGGTAGTCTTCATTTTTGTTTTGTTTTGTTTGGTTGACGGGCAGTGGCAGCTGTTATGTGTAAAACTTGAGTTTTCAGCGATTACTACTTCAACTCTGGCAACCAACAACACAGGATGACATTTTAGCTTGATTATTTGGCCTACTACTCTGTTTTTGCTTCCAGTTTTTCCTCGTTTTGCCTCCAGCTAATACTGTGAAGTAATCATGATGTCAGGCCAAAAAGGGTCTATATGGTACCAAGTGTGATACAATGACTGCTGAGCTACACTGTCTCATATTTGAAATTTTTTTGTTGTTGTTGTTTTTTCCATTGGACAAGTGACAGACACGGGGCGGGGGCAGAGAGACAAAAATACTGGAGGAATCTGCCTTTCATTCTGCTTTTCGATTTGATTCTTGAAATTAAAAGCTCATTTTGATTGATTTTCCATTTAATACTGAAATCATGATCATACTGACTGTGAAGCAATAACTTGTCATTTTATTTTGCCCATTTAACGGCATGAACAAGTGAGAACTGCTGCTCAGCGGTGCAGGACAGGATTTATGTCGACCAAACCAGAGCTGGTGGTTGTTTGAGCAGTGGAAAGACTAACAAAGATGCTCTGGGTGAGTTTTATTTTGTTTCTCTCAAGTTTGAAGTTGAAGTTCATTTTACGATTAGTTAACAAAACATTTAAGCTCATCCCAGTTCCTAAAAAGAATGAAATTTGAACTTAGAAGGTGTGTGCTTGTTTGTTTTTTGTTTGTTTAGGAAAATAAGTGAAAGAATATTGCCTTTCTTTACATTTTATGACTTTATTTTGTTTATTTATTGGACATCGCATACGTAGCGTAGCGTGCTTGTGGCTGACACACATCGCTGCAGGTGCCTTCGACGTTTTTTGTCATGGTATCAAAAGTATTAGAGTATTGTTTGTTTTGTCTTTTTAATACTAGTATTGTATCAAAGTTATACACCTAAAGAAACAGTGCATGAATCCATCACATGCTGGAGACATGAGACAGTTTATGTGTGCATATGTGTTTCATTGTCAAATCTTTCACTACAGCGATCTGCACTGCCTCTGTATTTCTGCTCAATCCTTAACTTTCATTCCTCTCTTTAGCCTGGATGGTGGGCTGCAGCATGTTTCTGTGGATGAAGAGAAAACCACTGTACCAGAAAGAGTGTGCAGAACGAATAAGCGTTTCAAAGATGGCTGCTGCATCGTTGGGGGGTGAGGATGAGAAAACTGAAGTTCAGTCAAAACACAAGTGTAGAAGTCAAAATAAGCACTGTGGCGGGTCCTCATCAAAGAATTTCAAACACCCCACAGTCTTTCAGGTGGTTTTCTTCTTCCCTCTTTCATGGTGTAGACACCTTGTCCAAGAGCAGCTTGTTTACATACTTTTATATAGTAGCACACCCAAATGTTCTTTGCCTCTTAGTGATTATGTAGTTGCTGACTCCTCTGAGCTAATGTAGGATAGATTGATTTTTACACACACTTTGACAATGACTACAGCTGCACACACTCATGCAACAACCACTCACTCTCTAGAGCCACTTTGCACCAATATTCAACACTCACAGGTAAAAGGAAAAGCACAGATACCAATTTCTCCATCAAATGTGGCATTAAATGCAACCACAAGATATCTACATTCAAGAGTGTGGCGTGTGACTGGGATCATAATCACAAACACCCAGGTGCACCCACTAAATGATAACACATTGAGGCCTCTGTTTCATTGGAAGAATCAAGTCTGAGACCAATTACAGGAAATTAAGAAAACAACTAACTTCACCACAAGAGCACACAGAGGCTAAATGAGGACAAGCATGTCACAATCTGGATTTGGATCTTTTAGCTGCATCGCTCCTTGGGTCTCACCTCAGGGATCCATAAGGCACAGCTGACGTGGACCCACTTGGTTCCACTGCGGGTGGGTTTGAGGGCCCCCCCTCTCTTGGGGCAGAGCAGACATTTGGGCTGGACGCCCAGAGCGCAGGTCCGACACAGCCAGTTCCCCTGGGGTACCTTCAGGATGCCATAACAAGCCTGCGACGAGGAGAAAGAAAAAGGAAAGTTAGCAGGGTTGATAGTGTGGAGAGGACAGATAAAGACATTCATAACTTGTTAAATTTCTGTTTGTCTTTAAAGGAATAGTTCTGGCTCTGTTCGAAGGTCACAAAATCCACTTATTCATGTTTTGTATGGATTAACAAACGAGATATTAAATGTTACTGAGTGAGTTTTAGTGGTGCTGGCAGGAACGATTTTGTTACCTTCGGATAGAGCCAGGCTAACTGACCCTTCCAAAGCCCCGCCCCTTTTTGCTCTGTGTCCCAGTAACAGCTGAGCAAGCTTGGCACCTAATCAACTTCCTCCTTTCCGGTTCTTACATGCTACATGCTTGGCTTGTCTATGTTGAAAGTAAAGCCAAGTTTTGAAAATGGTTAAAAGATGTTGCTGGGGGACCTATGGGCATACAGGCTGTGTCCAACATCAGTCACTCATTCACTACTTCCTGCTCACAAGCTACGGATTTCTATGTAGAAGACTATATAGTAAGCTGAGTATATACATACTAAAGAAAAACAGTTTCAGACAAGGTGTGGAACATATGGCCCTAAAATAATATAATAGTCAGGGTATTCTGCAGCAAGTAAAAAAACATGTTGAGCAAGTAAAGTAACTTGCCTGACCGAGCAAGTGGCACAAAAAATTAAACTATTAATCTATTTTGATAATCAATTAATCATTAAGGTAATTTTTCTTGCAAAACAGCAGAAAATGCTGTTCAGCCTTTTCCTGCTTGTCTTTGTTCATTATTACATTACATTAGCTAATGTAAAAAAAAAAAAAAACACTGTAACTTCCGTGAACCCATATAAAAATGGTATCAATCTTCTTATATAACTTTTTACCGCCAAAATGTCAAACTATTCCTTTAACGTTTAACGTAAGTTTGTCCAGTGAGACGGTGGAAAGTTGTTATGACAAATAAACCGTAATATTAAAAGACCATATGAGAGGTTTTGCACTCTCAGGTCTATTAACGACACTATATATATATATATATATATATATATATATATATATATATATATACATATATATATATATATATAGTATATATATTGCCATAATATAATACAAGGCAATACCATTTAATTAGATATATTCATTATTTTGAGAGATGTTTCTCATTTGTTTGAACTATTTCAATAAAGAAGTATGAGTGGGTCCAGACTGGAGTTGAGAAAGAGTGATGATTTACAACAGCCTGCATTTGAACCCAGACACGATTTTTAACAAGCTACACCACAAGGCCACCCCATCGTCGTGTTTTTCTGTCAGAATCTTTTCATTTGTGGAAAAAGCAGACTTTCAGCGGCTGCTGCTTCTGAACTGAAAACTAAAAAGTAATTACAGTCTTCTGCTTATTTCTTCTGTCATATTAAATTAGCAAATTCACAGATTTCAAAGTGACACATGGCAAAACACTCCTCCTCTCTCTCCCTTTTACCTCATGTTACAGCTCTTTAGAGGTTACGCTCACTGCTGCTGCTGCAATAACACACACACCAAAAACACACACCAAAAACACATGCAAAAACGCTCAAACAATTCCACCCTATATTAGTGCCCCGCCCAAAACTTTGCTTTCCACTGGAGCTATATCAACTTAAGGAAACACGACATTTACAAAATGCCTCTTGGTGTTGTTTTAAAAACACGGCAGGTTATTGTACCATCAGTACTCCACCTATATCCTCTTCCGTTAACATACAGGGTGCCCTGAACAATTTCCATGCCTACACTTTAGCATGCTGACTTATATTTAATAAGATTCAGTCCTCAGGGTCTGAAACAGAATGATTCTATTGTCAGATATGATTTACTCCTTAACCGTCTCAAAGTGCCTCCGTTGTGTAGAATGAGTCATTCTTAACATCTCTTTTTCCTCCATTATTATAACTTATACATCACATCTGTCAAATCTAATTTCTCTCCAGTGAAGTCAAACTGTCGCTTCTTTAGTTGAGATCTGAATGAAGTTCATAGCAAAACGAACACATTACATTTAAATTTTTAAAATTACATTTAAAAAATTGCCATGAATGCATTAAAACTAAAGTAACAAGCATGTTTCAGAAGGCTGAGGAGTAGAAAATACTTATATTTGCGGTAAAATGAAGAGTAAAAGTGAAAAGTTGCCAGAAAAATAAAAGTTAAGCACAGGTACCCACATCTGGATACATCACGTTATGTGACTGCAAAGCTAGAATACAAAACCAGTTATAGGAAGATAAAAAAAGATGTAAAAGTAAGAGAAAAACTACACAACAAACTTCACTCTGACAGGAGTAAATAAAATGAGACATCAGAGACCCTATCTTCATTAAAAGCAATTAAAGAGCTTTGCTGATCAAAGGATTTTATTGATCAAACCAGACACATCAGTGAGCAGGGCCTGTTTTCTACCTGCTGAAGGTTAGACAGAGAACAGTCAGTGTTGAATGTGTTTACTCTGTAAAAGCAATAATATCACTTAATACTCGATGGGAGCAACAATTTCTTTCACTGCTTGTTACATTTTGTTTCCATGACACTTCAGCGTTTGGCAGTTCTTCTTCTACTTAACAAGAACTGGGGAAACACTGTGATTACCCAGTGGAGTGGTGCTGAACAACAGGGTTTTGAACTGGTAAGAAAATTGTTTGTATCTTTGTACCAGCTTGCAAAATTGGAGCGAGTTTAACTGGAAAAGCCTAATAATTTACTTTATTACATCCTCTCACTCCCCAGTTTGCTGGAGAAACTAAATATGAATCATTATTGTGTTTTCTAGGATTGTCTGGAGAGGGATACAAAAGACAAAAATAGTTGAAAAGAGACAAATATTTATGAAATGTATTGCTGGTAGCTGGTAAAAAGGCTCTTACCAGGATATGAATGGACAAACATTGCAGTATTTCAATATTAATAAATTCGCACTGTTACAGCCTGGGTGTCTGTGGTGAAATTATCCAAAAGAAATGCTGTATTAAGTTACTGCTAATGTAAATCTGGAATTTTCTACTGTACTTTTGCAGCTTCAAAGCTTCGGAAAAACAAAAGTTGACTTTTAATATGAAGAAGTCACGGAAAACGTACTTAGTTTTATCTGTACGCTTGGCACTTACTGCTAATGTTAATCAAAAATGTGCAAGAAGGAGCAGTCACAGTGAGCTGCTGGATGAAGAGCTGCAGGCAACAGGTTGCACAACTCCAACTTTTGATCCAGGTAACCCACTTTTTTCACGTTGCCGTGCCGTTCATAGACTTTTTTTTAAATAAAACCAACAATAGTTTGTTTTGCTGCCCGCAGAATTCTGTTGTTGTATTAAACCTGCCATTTTTTTTCTTTCCAAGAACAATAATTGACAGCATCTCTGTAACTTTTCTTGAAAGAACAATGAAATAGTTTGTTGTGACCACAAAATTTGACAATAACAATGCATCACACACGCTACAGGATAGAACTAAGACTCCTGTGCCAGAGAGAGCACAAACTCACATGATCTCATGGGGAAGCAAATGTAAACAAAATGGAGAATGCTGTAGTGATAAAACCACTCCCTCTGACTCCTCAGATACTTGTTCCTCTTCTCCTTAATGCGACAACACACAGGCACATGTATGTATGTGGCTGTGTTCAGCGCCAGTGAATATGGCCGTAATAAAAATGACATAAACAATAATAGGCTTATTAGGCCAAAATAAATAAAATTTCTTTTATTTGAAAGTCTGGCCCCCCACAGTGTCAACAGTGTAATTTTCTGTCCCTTGAACAAAGGTAGTTGATGATCGCTGGATTGGATAATAGTTAATATTTGGAGGCAGGTGTCACAAGAAGCAGTCATTTTTTTTCCCCCACATAGTGAAAACAGAGTGAAATATTAGGTGACAGACCAACGTGAGATTTGGTCTGCAGTTGGAGGAAACTATTTCCATCCAGTGTCATAACAGCAAGTACGCAGAGGCAGTCTGATGACACTAAAGGTGTGTTAGTGCCAACGGGGCCGACAGAACAATTAACACTGTGTCAATGTGTAACAAACACAGCAGAGCCCCTCAAGCCTCAGGTTGTCACCGGCACCATTTGTGAAATTGCTACTGTAAAGTACGTGCACTTTCACACTGTTGATGAATGAAGTCAGGGGGAGAAAAATACGAGTATCATACAGTAAGGCAGCTTTGAGGAAAAACAGCAAAAGCTTGTCTCTGTACAACCTTAATCTTGTGTTTTACATTAATGCATTCAGGATTTAGCAGTTTGTTGTTCTGTGGAGTGACTTTATTCTGTAGCACCAAAGGGAAACTTAAAGGAGCAATATGTAACAATTAAGCATCCAAAAATGAGTACTTGAAATCTTATTTATTATACAGTTTATGGTTGAAGCAAGTTGTTTCCCCTCGCCCATCTTCCCAGACTTGAGGAAGCTCAGGCAGGCTGCAGGAACACTGCAGGAACGCAAGACGAGTGCAGCATTGCAATTTGACAATACAAACAAACAACTTCGAGTCCTACACTGTAAGTTAATCAGCTGTTTATAACTGTCAGTGTAAAGTTAAGCCCACTGCTCTGAAAATACACACTCTGGAGCTGAAGTTCAGTGACAGCCTGTCTTCTGCCTGCAAGACTCCACTGGCTCAATTTAACCGTTTTAACATCTACTCTTTCTAAAAGATTATCAATGATTTCTTGTGACATAGACAGACACTCATTCGGTGAACATTTGGCTTTAATTTGAACTCTAATTAACATGAAATGGGCAAACAATTACACAAATTATGCACCTGAATAGAAATTTCAAAGGACACCGCAGCAACTTAGCAGTTTCTTTGATCTCTGATTATTTTATGATTTATTACAGTTAATACATTACAGATTTCCCCTTTAAACACACACATGCTCGAACAGAGAGATGAGATTCTTAATCCCTAAATTCCTGACCTGATGGACGCAGACGTTGCACTTGTCACAGAAGACCATCTCGTTGCCATCTTCTCCCTCTGGCGAGCGGCAGACGTCACACACCACGTCCTCGTCGTACTCGATGCCCAGGCCTTCCTCCGTCTCGATGGCCTGCCGCATCTTCTCCTCGCACACACTCTCCAGCTCGACCAGAACACACTCCATCGTCAACTCGTCCAGCTCTGGTAATGCTGGTGGCAAAAAGACAGGAAGTAAAGCTTGATTAGTCTTTTTTTTTTCTCTAAAACTCGACTAGAAGACCAAGAAGCCTATCTTCTGCAACTCTGGTGAGGCAGGAAAGACTAAATGGAAGGATGGAGAAGAGGGGGATGATTAGAGGAGTGTATTTTTGCGTGTTCAATCCATGGACCTACAGCTTGTCCACAGCTTATCTTGAGTACTACTGGACCGATTTGCCTAATATTTTTGTGCATATTCATGACTGTATGCTGAAGGACCTCTGCCATTCACAGTCCTTTAAAAATCTTGAAAAAGTGAGTGACCTCTTCTAGTTTCCACCATTTTGCACACCTTTCTTTAAGAGAGAAAGCTGTCTTAATGCAGATCTTCTCCATTGTTCGAAAAAAAATTACAAAGTGTTGAAAGCTGAGATTGAGTCGTGACCGCTGGTGGGAAGGATGAATATTTGAGAAAATACTGAGCCTGTACAGAGCAATTAAAATTAAGAGTGTGGTAACAGGGTCAACACTTAAGAGTGTGCTTTAGTTCTTGTTATCGACAAGGACAACAGTAATGGGAAGCTGCTCATAGGAAACTGAAAACGAGTGAGCCAATTTACAAAATTCCAGCTATTTTTGGCCGGAACACTGTCTCACACTTTAATTGGAAATGCACACAGCTTCCCTTTGCAAGTACACCTCACATGGGTCATTTTCTGTTTTCTTTGGGCCGTCTTCAGATAAAATGTGCTGAAAATTAGCTGCAGGATGTGGGAGTGTGTGGCGCTGCAGTTGACTCTTTGCTAACCAGAAGAGAAAAGCAGAGGAATGCTACACGTGCTCCATCACCATGAGGACATTTTACTATCAAAGCCAAACGAACCACGACAAAAATTGCCAGTAAGCCCTTCTTGCCGACAGCTCAGCTCACCACTCTAGTCCTGTATGTGTTGGCATTAGCATTCCTACCGCATTTGCATCTCAAAGTAATGCCTTGCTCTAAGGCTGGTTAATAGTTGATGAAAACTGATTTAACGGGCGAATGAGAGCTTTCTTCCTCATGAAAAATAGAAAAGTATTTGAGGTACCGGGAAAGTAAACACTCTGGTTTCCAGGATGGTGGCAAACAGATGTGGCCTACTATTATCTCATTACATGCAACAAGATTACAATGATTATACAAAAAGGGGATTGAATCTAGCATCTTTTCCTGAAATAAAGATGATTATTTGGGTATTTGGGAGGCTGTAATATGCCACACATCCTAAACTGTGGCTGTAAATGAAGTAAATGAATTTCAATTTTAAAGTAATAGAAAACATTAAGAATAAAGTGATAATTTCTACATTCAGTATTTACATTGTTCTGTCACACTGCCTCGACTGAATGCTCCCAGCAGCTATAAAGAAACTTCTGCCGTCCTGGCTTCTGTAGTTGAGGATTATTTATTGATTTATCTGAAGGATTGAGCACTCAGCTGGGAGGTTCTTTAAGTGGAGCTGAGTATCCTGCGTCTATATCTATTATTTATGTCACTCAATCTATTCCCATCCCAAAATAAAAAAACAACAACTTTATTTACTGATTCTTGAGCATCTTATTGCCAGTGGGGTTAATGTGCAACCTGAGCTGCAGTTTCTGATAAACAAGTGGAGCTCAGACGCACAACAATCCAACGAAAACACTGTCATGCTTCTGCAAACTTTTGGAAACTTAACATCAACTTTAAAGCGACAGTTCACCCTAAAGTCAAGTCAAGTTTTTTCATTTACCTGTAGTGCTATTTTTCTATCTAGATTGTAGCGTTAAATTGCCTTTTCTGCATTGTTTTTACATAAATTTACATTTGAACCACCAAAAATGTCGTTTGTGTAGCATTTAGGGGCTGTGGAGCCAGTCTGTAAAAATATGAGCATCTATCCTCGACAAAGGATTCAAATGTACAAATAAACACGACTGTGTAAACAGCATCTGAGCTGAACAGACAAGCATAATGAAAAGGAATGCTCTTCTTCTATTTTACTGAAGAAAATGAATTCACAATTATTAGCATTTTTCTCGATCAACCCATTTTAGGACCCAAAGTTTGGAAAACACTGATCGAGATGGATGAAAAGCACTCCGGGCCAGAAAAATATGTTTTTTTGATTTTGGGGTGAACTGTCCCTTTAATATGAAAGTCCACAGCTGCAACTGATGTTGAAAACAGGTCAGCTTTTTCGATCATATGTTTAAGGCTTTAATTTGGCATTAATGAAGAACTGAAAGGGAGAAACTGCGTGAGTATTGTGTTGTAGTTGTGGCTTTGGAAGCAGCAGAGAAAAGGGAAGCAGAGTTAGATATTAACCTGCTGTGACATTTACATCATGAACTGAACACACACACACACACACACACACACACACACACACACACACACACACACACACACACACGAGAGACAGGCTCTCTCT